>JASAND010016996.1:0-16798 GCA_030248195.1 Trissonchulus latispiculum
TTTAAAAATTTAGCGAGCTTTGCCCTTCCATTTCATGCTGAAAATGTTCCAATAACCTGTAACGAGTTTTACAAGGTTCACTGACCACTGCTGAGGCAAATTTTCTTGAATTTGTGGTTGCAATTGACCCCTAAATTAAATTTCAGGAGTTCATTAAGAAACTGTCTTGCTGGAAGACTTCATCACTCCACGCCAACTAACTAACTGACTAACTAACTATATAGTTTGAATGCCAAGCACAATACAGGATAATAGAAAAGTACTACACATTTATTGTAAACAGAAACAGTGTGCAGCCAATATTAGACCGAGCTTATCCATAGTAGTTGATCTCTAAGGCAACTGTTCAAATTTACTTCTCTCAATCTTTGAAAATGCTTTCAATGCTTGAAAATGTGCAAATAAGCAAAGTTTCATCAAACAGTGACGACACGCTTGTTATACTCTTATCTAGTATGTCTTGATCACATCACATCACCAACCTTAGGAATTAATTAACAACTAGAAAGAAAAACTGTTAAGGTTTAGGTTAAGCAGCTGATTAGTGAGCTATTATCAGGCTATTTATGCCATAAAAGCTTTTGTTTTTTCACCAACAAGCTGTTGTAAGTAATCCAAACTTTCTTATCTTTGGACTATCACGGAAGTTATACTGATAAAATCAAGCCAGAAAAAGTTGGGTTCGAGAGCCCAAACAATTCAAGAAATTGTTAATTTCCCTATAGAATTAAGACAGGGCTGATCAATTATCTGATTTCCTCTGAACTCTATAGGTGATGTATTGTTTACAAGATTCAGAGCTTCCGCAAAGATAACCCTAACACCAGAATTTTTTGGTTTCCGGTTTTTTGACTTGGCTGTTTGTCCAAAAACAAAGCTTTCAGCCTTTATCATCCTAAATTTTGGTCCGGATGACAATTATCTGATGGACCTTCTTCTGGAAATTCCTTGGAGACTCGTTGCCTGAAAGGACTCCTTAACTGATTCTGCTTTCAACCAATTCTCCCATAGCTGTTGGTTGTGCTGCCGAAAACGTTCTGGCTTCGTTTTGCCTTTCTGCCCACTTAGAAATCAAAAATAACGTATCTGAAGCTTGGTTAGCATTCGGATTCCATGCATTCATGTCAGAGCCGTTTGTTTTTCGTTACTTGATACTACTTTCTTAGCCCGGCATATAAGAGCACCCTTTTTGTCACACTTTTACTTAGTAGGCAGATAGCACCATTTGCACCATACTGACCCCCCACAACTGAATATCCGGTACTGAATTGACTGGACCATGTTAGGGTATGAAATTTTAGGCTCGCCGGATCTGGCTTAAAAATGTCAGTCTTGGCCGGCCATTGATTCCATTTATATGTCTCTCGTGTCTACTACAAAAAAAAGCAGGAGCTGCGAAACCATTTTGTTCATTTTCAGTCTCTTGAACTTGAGTCGACCCGGACAAAACTTAAAACGTATTTGACATAATTATCACTGTTCTAGCCAAAATTGACTCATGTTAGTTATACTTGCCAACTTGGCTACTAGTAGTTTTATGGAACAAGTCGAATTTCCTTGCACTAACAGTCAGTCTCTGTAGCGATTCTACCAGGCTGGCGGATCAGGAAGAAACCAAGGACAAGCACGAACGGGAGGCGTCAGGCACCCTCGTACCCACGAAACCAGGACCTAGAAGAGAGAAGGGAAGAGGCACGTTCAGCTTTTCACTCACCATGGAAAGTAAAGAATTGGTCCCGCCGAGGATCGAACCACGGCCCTTCTGCTCTGGAGTCAGACATGCTAACCACTACACCACGGGACCATCAGCTGAACTCCCATTGCAGGCTTATCAATCTTTTCCTATGCCTGCTTCCCTTACATCTCTAACGGCCGTTTGCACCAAATGTGATTAACTATGTGCTAAGCATTTGCTTAGCAACAACTCCTTTGCACCACATCTGGTTAGCAATTGATTAACAGATCATCAGTTTAGCAGTTGCTTAGCAAATGGTTAGCATTGCCAAGAAATGGCCAATGAAAATGCTGGATTTTGTATTTGAACCAATCAGCTACGGGAACTTTATGCCATTGTGATTGCAAGAGCTGTCGCATCTGCAAATCACTTGCTTAACTTTTTTCTCAGGAAATACAATTTGATGCAAGAAATCAGTTTATGAGTTGAATCGGTTGAATTATACATGTCGCTATCTGGGATGAATACTGTTGAACTAGTACTAGTACTATGAAACTAAACGTGTCGAATATTTCCAATTTAAGAATCTTAAAATGCTTCCATCTCGCTAAACTTTGAAAATTGTTTAGCGTACTTTTTAATTTGGCTTCTTGCTGTTAGCAGCAGCATGAGAAATTTCTAGGTCTCTAGCAAACATTTTTGCCAGGTTTGTCTGTGGCCAGTAATTATTTCGAAAAATTAGCAGGAATTTCGCAGTCAATCCTACTCCAAAATAGTATTAAATATTTACTTCTTGAGCACTTGATTAGCATCTGCTTAGCAGTTGATTAACTTAATCAGATTTGGTGCAAAGGAGTTTGGGATTAAGCACTTGCTAAGCAATTGCTTAGCACGAAATTCGCTAATCATTTGCTAATCACATTTGGTGCAAACCAGTGTAAATGCTAAGCTTGTGAGAGAAGTTCGCAAAAATCCAATAGTGGATTCCTTTTAGCAACTAACAAATTTGCAGCACATTTCCTTAAAGTGAACAGAATAATGAAAATCCGAAAATTTTGAAAACCGACAATTCGGAAGTTGAATTAGTTTTTTTTGTGAAATAGTTGTCAGAGCAAAAATGTACATCTAGGCAAACTTTATTCAAGCATAGAAACAACATTTTGATCTCGCAAAAAGATGATGATAGTGGATATTTTAGATTTTACTTGAATGAATTCTGGAATTGATTTTTCCAGATTTAAGAAATCTCCTGTTCGGAACGAGTCTGAAAACTTTTACATTGCTGAGGCTTGCTGCATAGGTATGACACAATGAAGTACACGATTTTTATTCCTGCTGGAGCAGGAATGTATAAAAAGGAAATTAGTATGTTCATTGTAGGGTGAGTCACATCTCTATTCAGAAACCCTATCTTCAACATAGGGCTAACTTAGGGCCGGGTTTTTTGTGTCAGATTATGCAAATTATGTTTTGCAACCACTTATTTAAGCAGTCGCACAGACTGCCTTCACGCAGTCTTCGGCTGTCAGCAACCTGAACGGTTGCATGTTTTTGAACACCAGTGTGGCTTGGGAGCTACACAGAGGTGTAATAGGTAGTTACGTAAGTTTGCACCTTGCTTGAATCCTCACCATTCGCCAACGAGATGCGGGGCTTAGGCCTACTCTCGCCGAAATTTTAGCAGCTGAAGTTCAGCGAAGGAGGTTGAAAATAGGAATAACAAAAACAAGGATGCTGTTACCGGTGGGAACTAAACTGGAAAATTAGAATAAGACGTTTTGTTCAAGATGCCAGTGTTAGTATACTACACGTTGAAAGTAGTCACTTTTTTCAGGGGTCTATGCTCCTAAGTTTATCATATCCAATTACGAATTAAATTACATTAAACTTAAGCTCGAGCCACTGCTTGGAAGCTGTAACCCAAATAGAGTTCACTTCAGTGATCGATTAATGAGGTGGTTAGGCGATTGTAAGTAATACATATATGGAATATTATGAAGTAATTATAGAGTAAGTAAGTAAGTAAGTAGTTATTATGAAATAATAGCAATTAATGCGAATTCGAAAACTACGTAAGTGAAAGCGAACGAAAGTCACCAAGTGATGTCGCTTGCAACTTAACTTAACTCTAGTTTTATTCATTTGTTGTTGATTAATAACAGGTCTGCAAAGGAATATTGCCCCTTTTGGGGCCTACTTGTTGGTCTTTTGTAAATGTCTATAGTATTAGCTGACACTGCAAATCCAAAATTTGCTAAAACCATAAGCAAAAATACCAGACAGCAAGAATCCTTCTAACAAAAAGATGTCTCAGCATGCAGTCCTTAGAAACAGAAACTGAAAATGAAAAGGAAGCGAATTTTAATTAACACGTTCTCCCTGTGAATCCTAGCAAATTCTTAAAAAACGTGGTAAAAGGCTCCTGAGGTCCCAGTCAGACAAGATTATTTTTGGACAAGAGGAACTCGCTTCAAAATTGGCAGCACTCGTTTCGATAGGAATTGGAACTAATTAGGATTTGTTCACTGACGATTCGTAAGCTTCCGATGCCGATTGTACTTCCAAAGGTAGCATAGGTCGTCACCAAATCACTTATAGCTTTCAATCACAAGTTTCCAGATAGAGTAAAGATACAGAAGCTAACAAGAATGGTCTTTATGGGCTAACAAAGCTGGGATCATAAAAGTGATTAGCTTTGTCTTCCTTGTGATATTGAAATGGGACGCTGCATATTTTATAATCATAGGATTACAAACTTTGTTTGATTAAGAAAGTTTCAACTGTCTACACCCTGTAGCGGAAATAAAATATTTACAATGGTGCAAACCTATTGATTGAAAAACTGTACCACAGGGTAGCTGGCTCATTTCAGAGAGTCTCTTACTGCTGCTTAAAGTGTAAATGCTGGCATATGCACTAAACACTCCCTTTTCCAACCAAAAGAAGTAGAATAACTGGAAAACCGCCTTTGACAGTACTGCCTTTTAATTTAACTCTAAAAATGACATTGAAAACATCTAGCAGATAAAGGGTTCACTAGAAACAGAAAACGCTTTCAAAAGCAGCAACCCAGCTTCATTATGCTGCCTCTAGTTCGACTAAAGCGGACTGCTTAATTTTGTATGACAATGTGTATAAAGTGTCTTGGTCAGAATGTTGAGTGCGCAAATTCCATGAAGTCATCACATGAATTCAAAATGGAAAATATTCAGTTTCAGAACTTTGCAACAATGGTAAGAGTAGATATTCATGCATTCGAAGAAATTGCCAACTGTCATCGATCAACTTTCGGCTTATTTTGGGCAGTAATTTTGACGTTGTGCGCTGGAACGGCTGTTTATCAATGTGTTCTCAATGTTCACGATTTCACCACTGCTCCGCCCAGAACAACCATTGCAAGGGTTCATAAAGAAGTTTTGCCTCTCCCCGGTTTAACCATTTGCCCATCCACCAAACTATGGAATCTGTCAAAGCTGGAAGCAAGCGGTGAAAGCGGTGAAATAGTGGCTGAACTGAATCGCTTTTTTGATTTCATCTTTACCTCTCTGTCACCAAAGACAAAGCCCAGCCTCGTCTTGAAACCAGCAGAACTAGCATTAGTTCAGAGTACTCAAAGGAAAATCGATCGTCTGGCTCCTACATTACGAGAGTTTTATTCCACATTTGCTCAAAGCTGCCAGAAAAGCTTCCGTTCCTGTATGATAGATAGTGTCGAAACAGATTGTTGCAAAAATGCGCAAGTGATTTTTAACCTATTGCTGCTATCTCCGTGTACTAAATTCACGGTACCCGAGACAAAGAAAGTAGAAGGCTTTCATCGGGGATTTACAGGATATATGATTACTAATGAGCAGGAAATATTGGCAGTTGAAAGTAATAATCCAAGTCCAACATGGAGTTATCACTTCTATGTTTCGCCAAACCAGAGGAATGTGGGAGTTATTACCATAATGTCTATGCAAATGCTGTTGGGCTATCTGACAGAGATTAAGCTTACATTAGATCACAGTGTACGAATTCCTGGAAGAGGTGTAAGGTAAAGATATATATATATATATATATATATATATATATATATATGCATTATATATTTTTATTTTACATTTAAATAGAAACATCTGAAATATTGCCTGAATAAAAGCAAAGAGATATTATTTCCTCCGTTGTTACTAATATTTATTTTGTGTATTCTAGCTGCCGACCAGTAACCCATCTTTTCGCCTTCAAAGATTGCGAAAACGGATGCAGACAGTTGGTGGAAATAATTATATGCGGTTGCTTATCTGGTTCATCAACCGAAGGCCCTTCCTGCACAGCAAATCGAGTAAAATAGAGCTTCATCATGCTCTGTTGAATATAAAAAAGATAGGGAGAATGGAAACTAACAACGTTCCAGAGACGTTGGCTCTGCTTGCAAGTAGTTATTTTCAGAAAACGGAGCCTTTACACAAATTGAGAAACGCCTGCAATTTTTCAGGTCTTTTGTAGACTGTGAAATCCTTTATTTGAAGTTCAGTTATGTCACTCGACAGATTCGCCAAACAGGCGGAATCATTTTAAATTGCGTTAAATTCCTACAGAAAAATTGGCTCAAACGTATTTGCAGCTTGAATTTTTTACAGCCACCTCACCCTCACCCCAGTCAGTTCGCCGGTTATGTTAGCAGTTTTAGAACTTTGTCTCGGTGTCGGGGAAGCTGACACTGTGTAACTGCATTGAAATTATCCGAGGTGTTCAGTGTGTACATTACTTTCACCGTAATTGAGGTCCGGTGGTAGCTCCACCTGGTAGGCCGCCTTGTGGAGCTTCCTTGTCAAGACAGACCTTGACGTTCTCGGTAAATTGTGTCCATTTGCGTGATTAGTCAGTTGCAGTAAGTTGGTTGAAACTTGGCACCATTAAATAATAAAGATCGTCAATGTATGTTAGACAGTGGCATTAGTGTTTGCTTTACATTCATGGAGGTACAGTCGCATTTTGAGACAACATTTTTAAATCTAGGGTTTTATGATCGTTGAACTGCGTAGATAGTTGCCTGCCAGCACTAGCCATTCCTCCGTGGGAGCTTGGGAGGAAGACAGTGGCGCCCAAAAGTAACTAAACGGCAGATATTTTGTGCTTTTGCATAAAATCTGGCCCAAGAACAGCACTTAAACTAGAATGAACAGGAATGCACTAATCCTATTGCTTAGGTAAGTTTGGATTTTGGGATTGATTCTCCTAGCTTCCTCCTAGCGACAACCATATTTAACACTACACTGATATGTTTCAGATACTCAATTGTTATCGTGAAAATGGAACCTATTTGCGTAGCAGTTATACTAAATGCTTGGCTGACTGCAGGGTAACACCTATTTGTGATGAGTGGAACTACCATGTCAGTACTTCTTACTTACCTCTCCGTGAACGCTTCGTTCAGTCAAAGAAAATGTTTGATAATGTTTCCGATCGGTAAAATATTAAAATGCCTTCTTTAGAAACACCCTTAAATGTTTCAAATGTAAGCAACATTTTCAATAATCTGAATTCATTGCAGTATATATATCGCTAATAAAAATTTCAAATCTACGCATCCGTACGTTTTTCGTAGATTTTACTAACATTTGTAAGCTAAGTTTAACGTTTGGCGTAACAGCTCTTTTACAGTATGCATAACCAGGCATGTGAGCCTTCTCGTTTTAAATCAAGGAGCGTAAGCAGTTTAAGTCCTAAGTGTAAGCACAGTCATACAGTGCTCCTAGTACTAAACATATGTCGTACGCATTAAAAGTAGTTTTTACTCCCAATGTGTGGTAAATATGCTGGCATATTGCGTTTACTGTGTCAGTAATGGGCACCGAGCATTTAAGTAAATGCACACTAGCTCAGTATGAATTAATAACAATATAACCTTTTAGCCAGTGTGCAGACGCTTGCTTTAATTTCAGAAATAGAAATGGCTCACAACTTTCTGCATTTTGGATGCACTATGATCGTGGCTTCAACTTTCAAGAAGAAACAATTGAACAGGCAAATAACTTCAATAATCTGTTATCACTGATTGGAGGACAAATGGGTGTCTGGCTTGGTTGTTCTATGATCAGCTTCCTCCAACTGATCTTGTTCATTTGTGCTAGGCTAAAACAACGGTTGGTCCTCCTGAAGAAGGATACATACAATCAAGTGAATATTAACGAAAAACCTGCACATTTACCATACAACTTAACGTCTATCGTCTAAAACAGTATTTCAAGGAAGCTAATATTTTTAAATTTTGTGGATACGCAATGATGAAGCAACTACAACCTAACTTTTGCGTCTGGCAAAATATACTGGGCCTGATAGTAAGCAGACAATCACGCTTTCGGCACAACTGAAACCTAATACTGCGAAATCCTGGAAACAAAAATGAGTGAGGTCTGAACAGACACTTTCACAGCTAATTCTGCGCTTTCCGTGAAAACCCAATAGTGGTGAAAACTGATGGGGAACATTCACAGCTAATCTTGTACTTTCTGTGCAAACCAAAAAGTGGTGAGAATTATTTGGGCACATTCACACCTCAAGCAGCACTATCCCTGGAACAACACCGAAAACCACTGAAAGCTAATTTGACACATTCACACCCAAAAGTGCGATCTCACAGAAAACCAAAAACCAACGAAAACTAATTTGGCACATTCAGGCACAAACGTTCAGTTTCCACAATACTGAAACCACTGAGAAGTTACTGAAAATTTTCGTTTGATTCTTTGCTTACTATCGGGATCAGTATCTTTTGACAGACTACTTGGTGCAAACTGAAATCATTGAAATTCTGTTTCCATTAATTTGAGATCCAGTTGAGAAAGCTGCAGAGCATTTTGTAAAAAGTTATTAATTGTTTTCGCTGGGACTGTATTATGCCAAATTTAACAATTAATCAATAAAAATGACACAAGGTGAGTGACTACAGGTTGCTCTATGCTACGTGGCACTACTGTTCTATAACTGGATCTTAGCATTTATCGATTACTATAAAACGTCTTCGTTACTATAAAAAGGTTTTTACCCTTAGAAAGCTTTTTATATCCGCTCCTAACCTAAGGTGCTGGTCTGGTTCGCGTATCTTAAGCCTTCGAACCCCTTTTGTCTTTGATATTTATTCAACTAGGTTAAAATAGCACGTTTTTTCTGAAAATCAATTCGTATTTGACAGGAGTGAAAACGAACGATGTTCTATATGTCTGCCTCTGGCAGTCTCCAAAACTAACCCAATCTTAACTCAGGATAATATACTTTTCGGTGGACGGACACTACAGTTTGTATACGTTTCCTTAATTGGACCCGTCGGTGTGATAATTGATGACGCTACAATGGTGAAGTGCTTTAGCGTGCACATGCTTGCTCGAGCTAAACTCTGACCTTTCCAACATTACACTTCAATGGGTTTCAATCCAGCAATTTTTCAAGCTTCATTCAGATCGTTCTTTTTCTACTACATGATATTAGAATTGCTGTGTACTTCCAAGAGCAGCGCATTACCACCACTATCACACCCACTAACTCTAACCGAGTGTTGACTGACTACGGTTCCTACGTAGGTTCTACGAATCTACGTTAGCATACGACTTCAATGTTCATGCTGCTTGTTTCTCATTAGAAATGTTGGATCAACTCCACCACCGATTTGAACAATCGTTGGAATGTGACACTCCGCATTGTTCACTACAGTACACGCTGTTCTACTGGTGCGCGCACAAGTTTTTTAATTCAAATATCACCGCATGTTTCAGAAGAACAGTCAATTCATGATACTATATACTGAAGATATAGTTGAAATCACTCCTTTGTCAGTTCTGAAATAAATAAATCTTTCACGTGGTCATCGAAATGGCGTAGCAATCGAGTCCATAGTCGTGTTTGTGTATATGTCTGTGTTTGCGTGTGCGGCGGGAAGTTAGCATATATTAATACCTTTATTGACAACAACTTTAAATATTTAGCACGCCGTCTACCCATTCCTCAAGGAACCTATTTCGCTTGGTGAAGTAGAGAAATGGCTTTAAGTGAAGTTGGCAAATGTTTCTTCGTAAACTTTTTAACAAAAAGGAGAAAACAAAATTTTAACATGAACTAATAATAGGTATTCCGTTTTGTTACATTTTTACCTTCAGACTTTCCCAAGACCACGAACTCGCAAACCAGCACCACCTGGTGCAATTCGGTTGACTTCATTGGAGCCTGGAAGCCCTCCTAGTGCTCTTCTAGCGTCACCAAACTGGAAATGACCTAGAAACACCAATTTAGATATTTTACAAAAGTATAGAACTTCGAAAGTTTATAATAGGAAGATTAAGATACTCAGCTCATCCAACAGCCTAACGCGGTGGTGGATTGCATCAGAAAGGCCGAAAGCTCATCCTGGTCCAGCTAGCCCGCTTTGTCTTGTTGTTGTTCAAAAAATACATCTACACGGCAAGTTTCCAAATTTATGTAAGTAAGTTATCTTATATCTGTAACATCAATGCGGTTTGGGATAATCTAGTTTAGCGTGGTTAAGCACTTGCATTGAATTAGAACAGATCTGATTACATACAACTGTTATCGTGCATGCATCGGTGCAGTTTGCATTTAGTTCAATCACTAATAAAGCTAGTTTAACAAATCAGAGAACAACCTCCTCCAGATTGGGGAAGGCAGGGGTTTGTATTAATTGCTTCTGCATTTAATGTGGAAACAAAAATTTAGTTGAGATTTAGTTGGAAACATAGAGCAACTCGACTTTATTAAGGTGATTTGCAAACGGCTGCGTTTCTTATAGAATCCTGAACCCTGTAGACTCTTTAAGTTTAAGTGATATTCTAAAATTCCAAGTTCAAATTGTTGAGTGAAAATCAATCAACTCAAATCAAAATCAAAACATCGGCGACCATTGCATGTCTTCACCAAGAGAAACTAGTAGAATATGCTGATTATGTAATGTGATATATAATCTTAAATATTTGTCTAAATAAACAATTAATTAATAATTTATTAATCTAAACTTAAAAGTTCAAAATTTTTGACATTTCAGGATGAAAAATATTTCCATAGTTTGGCTTACTTATAACAAGGATGAGGATTATCAGAAACGAAACGGTTAATCTAAAGCAAATAAATACCATGATACGCTAAAAAGTTGACGCAAAACTGCATAACGATACAGCATAACAAAATTGATAAACATGATACAAAAATTCCCTTCGCAAATTGAACCCATCACTTGATTTGGCCATATCCATTGAGAAAGAAATCATAGCAGCGGGGTATTTTCAGATAAGATAGTTTCAGTCGAAATCTGCACATACAAAAAGCTAGTTTTTGCTCCAAGTTTCAGATGAAGTGACATGCAAATCACATTTTAACCCCATTAGATTTTGGGCTTTGCTGAATTTGAGCATGAGGGAAAATGTAAGAAGCGACTATGCCGGCAACCAGTTTTCAAAAGAAGTCTTAGTGCAATTCAGGTTAACCTTGTTAAACTATCCACAAATTTCTTTAGTCTATCCAAAATTAAACTATTCAACATGGCATTGTGCAGACGGTGAGCCTCATAGGGTATGGCTTATTAGAGTATAAACTTTTGGCAGGTTCCAAGGTGTCTTTGTCTTCTGTAACAAGCTGCACACAACTTGTACTTAATAATGTTCCGCATGTTCCCTGAAGTGATCGCAATCCACGAATATGTGATTATGGAGAAATACTCTTGCTAAGACAAAATTTCAATTGTTGCTGTTTTGCAAAACACTAAAGGCCGGTTCACAGGCTGTCGCTTGTCGCGTGTCGCATGTCGCAAGTCGTATGTCGCATGTCGCGTAGGATTTGTAGTATGTCGCATGTCGCTTGTCGCAGTGACTGATGTGTTCACAGGCTGATGTCCTGTCGCAGGAAATTTCAGTGCAACACTTGCCAAAGCCTACATTTCATAGGCTAGAGGCACGCGAGACGCGACAAAAGTTAAAACATTTTCAACTCCTTACGACACGCGACACTTTGTCGCACGACACTTTTGTCGCAACAAGCTATGAACCTGTGAACACTGTCGCCACAAGCGACACGCGACATACGACTCTGCGACGCGCGACATACGACTGAGCCTGTGAACCGGCCTTAAGGATTTCAAAATTTTGACTAAGGCCTTGTTTTAGCAAAAAGGCTGCTGTTGAAATGTGAAAGTTGCAGTAAGTACTGGTTGGGTGAGCTTATCGATAGGCCCCTTTAACCGGTCAATATTTGATGTGCACTGAAATCCTTCATGAGTAGCGAGCAGAGTTAGGAGAATATTTTTGATCACACACAGTTTTGAACTTGATAACTTTGAGATAGTTACAATATTCATTATCACAATTCTACACGGTGTTGACTCATGGCATGAACCTTCGAGCCGAATTCTCTACTCGATTATTGCATACGTTGTGTAAGATTGTAGGTACTTGTTATCTACTATATTCCCAATGATCGCTTAAATAACATGTTATGAAAACTGTTGTTATATTTGGTGGCTGTGCTTAGAGATAGAATTCAAATCTACTTTTACAGTTTAGCTAAAAGCTGCTATTTTTTTCCAGATACCTAAATTCTTCATTCACTAGCACTACATTAACACTTAATTTTAGAAATCTTTTACACGTGGAAGACTGCAACTTACGCAGTATAGTAAACATAGGTTAACGCGGGGGGGTCTGGGGGGGGTCCAAGCCCCCCTCCCCCCAACCCGGACAAGGTACAAACCCTATCGCCGTTGAGGACAAGGGGTAAGGAAAAATGGCCAAGGGGTAACCAAAAATAGCCGGAAAAAATTAGTTTTTACAGTAAAATTTCAAAATATTGCTTCGCCAAAATTATTTAGCTAAAATGTTAAGTTTTTCAGGAAAATCGGGCAAAATTTTAAAACGTTTTCCAAAAATTGAAGATTTTTTGCAAATTTTGATTAAAAAAATTGCAAATTTTAATAAAATTAGCGCTAATTTTTCAAAAAATTTTACAAATGTATTCTTGAGGTACAAGCCCTCTGAAAATTTTTGTTCAAGGTACAAGCCCCCTCAAAATTTTTTGCGGACAAGCCCCTCCAGGACCTGACCCTCTGTTAATGTATGATAGTAAACATAAAAAACTTACACAAGACGGGGTGCAAACATAGTCAGAGTGTCGTATGATGTAATCGCTAAAATATCAAAGTAAAAGGTTAACAAAATGAAGCAGTATGCTGACAGGTACCTAAACTTTAGACAATTTATTCTGACAGCACAGACGGTGCTGGAATTAAGCAAATCCTATTATTTAAGCTTGGCGTTAAGTAGAAAATTTATTTCAAACAGAATCTATTACACATTCTGAATATGGATTTCGAATAAACATTGATCAGATACATATGCTCAATGAGGAAGTTTCTGATATCAATTTTCTTGATTTTCATGTTACCATATATGCTATTTTCTCAGACTCTAAACGGTGTACTCTAACATAAGATCGGTTCCTGGTGAGACTGGTAGGAGGCTTGTAAGATTTGCCAACTTGATTTAAGAGGCTTGTAAAATAAACACAAATTGAGGTAATATATCGAAAACTATAGTTATTCGTAAATGCAATTTAGCGATTTTGTAGAAAATTCAAAATATTTAATCTTCAGAAAAATCCTAAAATGTTAGCATAACCAATTGCAAGCTTCCGGTGAAGCCGGAATGCTTTTAAATATTTATGAAGGAACCTTAATTTTTGCAACTATATGTGCTAATACAACTTGGTAAAATTTCCTCATCTTTTGTTCTATTCGGCTGCATGGTTTCTATTGTGTCCGAGTTGGTGGGGAAGCTTGGATCCTAGTACATTCCTCCAAGTTAACCTTTGTATTACATAAAAGAGACTAATTTGAGGGTCAGTAAAGTAATAAACTATTCTAAGCAGTTCTGGTGTTGACTATTTATGTTATGCAAGTCACAGCAACAACATGAGACCAAACCTCAAGTGCAAATAATCCACTGCGGGCCCGCGGACCCTATTACTGGACAAACTATTCCGTTAGTATTTGACTAGGTATGATTAAAGAATACTGGATTTTACTTATCTCAAATATTTCCCACACACAAATTTGGGATCTTTGCCCAAAACATAGCCGAAGCCAAAACAACTAGTGCAAAATGTAACACAAATATTGTACAAGCTTTCCAGGAATTGTAGCAGGAAAAAGGCAAATTGCATCCATCGACGACCAAAATTATCCTGCGGCATCAAACCATGAGTGTGGGAAATCTATTCTAAAGCAGTGGCTTCCGCTGCTCCTCCTATAACAGAAAAAACCACATTTGAAAGCTTGCAAAAACATTTTCGCTCCGCACACAAGTGGTCGCTGTGACCGAGTTAGCACTGACATAACGGAAAACATGTTGAAGAAACTCAAGAATTGCGATTATTGCACAAATTCAGGATCAAACTCTGAATCAAATTCGGAGTTGTGTATCTGCAGCACGTTATCGCTGTAGTGGCCTGGAAGGTTTTCAGTGGACGGATAAAACTAAAACAACATTGTTGTTCTTTAAGCTTTATTGCCAACATAAATCACATTTGCTGCAGATAAAGAAAATTAGTGCAAACACAAACCTAAAGAAACTTCCATCTTTTCAACCAAGTTAATGCTCCTCAAAGTGTTATGTGTAACCGGCTATTTTACACTCGTAGCCGATTACCAGGGAGGGGACACAAATACAACCGCATACACCTTTTATATACCTGTTCACACGTGCATTTACAAGACAAGGATTCGGACTCGAACGCCGACCTGACTCTTAACTCTTGGCTCTTATTATCAGCCTGTACACCCTCTCTAGGCCTTAGTTCAGCCTCAGCAAAAGCTCATAAAAACCCTAGCGCGGGTACTTCAACGATCCTACGTAAATACTCTACAACACAAGAACACAAAATCTAACGCAATTACTATATCGCACTGCGATCCCTAACAGCAAATAGACTAGATTAAACTGACCCCACAAGCCTATTTTCGCAGCCTGTTTATACTCTTTTGCAGTCACGCCACTTTTAAAGAATCGAAAAGTGACATTTCCGAAATCGCCGAAAAGCTGGGTTTTCGGGTTTTCAACACTTAGTTTTCCTGGATTATCGCTGTCAGAAAAGGGAAAACATGTCCGTTTACGTATTAAGGGCAGATGCAGGAGGCAAGTGCAGGTGCAGGTCTAAGTGAAGGTGCGAGCATTACCTTTTTTAGCAGCTTTGTACTAAACCGGGATGAGGTTAATTATTGCGTAGGATATGGATTTGCATATGTGTTATGATATGCGTGTATATGGTATGTGATATGTACACAGTATATAATTGCCTACGTGCGACTTTTCTGCATGCTATATAATGATTGTTGACAAATCATATGCACTACGCTAAAGCAGAAGGCATCAGCGTTTATAGGCATACATGTGCACATGTGCTTGGGGGTTTTCACCCCTCCCCCTCCGCAGACCTGAACCTCACCCCCCCCAGTGGGGTCCCTGTCCCTCACCCCCCCCCCCCAGAATCTGGATTTTGCCGGTTTTTTGGCCAAAAACCGGAAAAATCCGGTTTTCCAGCGGCCTTCGGCAGCTGCCTCACCCCACCCAGAACTTCCCCTCCTGCACATGTCTGGTTATAGGCCATTATATACGTCACGCTGTAGCTGAAACATGTTATATATTACGTACGCAGCAGGAACGGAACTTCTATATAAATGCCATTATACCAGTGTGGTAAAATCGCGCTGTGACAAAGAGAAGAATTTAGATACGTTAAAACCTGTACGCATTTTATGCATTATATATTACGTAGTATTTGTACCTAATTGCCATGTTACACATGTATATATCACAAATAATAACAATATCAGTATTCTCGATAACAAGTAGATTCAATAACTTTACATTAAGACTTCTGCAATACAAAACTATTCCTATTTACTTATGGTAAAGAATAAAAATTCGTAATAATTTAAAAAAGTTATGCCACCCTAGCCGAAAACCACAATTCGCACCCATTCCAGTAATTCTTTGTTTTTCATTTTTGATAAGGAGTAGCTTCAAGCAATAGTTTCTACTTGAAACTGTACATTAACAAAGTGCATATAGTATGTAGAATGCATTTATGCATTTATTGCATATTGTGCATTGTTTCACGAAAACTAAAAGTATATGAAGGAAAATCTAGTTTATGCAGTAACATGGAATATCTTTGCGAAGTCCTTAAATATTGCTGTAATCTCGGTTCAGTTCAGTTCAGTTCACTTCTTAATTAAGTTGTACTTTATGGTTTTAACTCCTTGTTCTTTCCAGATCTTAGCATTAACTGATTCTTAGATGAGACTCTTTGTTCTAAATAATGTTGTCCGAATCTTTTTTGGTTTAAGTTTCAGCAAAAGTACATAATATAAAAGAGTGTGACAGCCGGCAAGCTCTCTTATCAGAGCAAAAGCACAGCTCTGTAAGCCAACGGCCTACCCCCTCCCCAAATTGGACCCAAGTGAACAAAGTAAATTCGCCCGCTATGTTTGTGTTCTAAAAGTCGAAACAGGCACAAATTACACTTACGCACTGCTTGTGTTTTTGAGCTTAAGCACATAAACATAGAGCGAGTGAGCGTATCCCCGTTTGCACCCCGTACCCATATAGAGGCGGAGTGAGAGAGGGTCAAATTTGGGGAGGGGATAAGCCGATAGCGAACATAGCATAGTTTTGGCTCTGACTGAATACAGTGTGGCGCTTGTCATACTCTTACGCATTATCTACTCTTGGTTTCAGCAACACAGATATTGAGATCGGAGATACCTTACTACCATTTTATTAACCTTACAAACAGGGACACTTAAGCTCAAAAGCAGAACAATGCTATTTTAGCGACTGAGTATTATTATCCTGTAATATTTTCAAGAAAATGCTTGATGGTTTTCAAGCGTGAATGTTCAACTCGGCGAATAGGCGGATGTCGCCTTTACGGAAAAAGTGGTTACTCTTCCATACGGTAAGCCTTTAAGATTCTTCAGTGAGAAAGGGGCATAGCTAAGCATTCTATTATTTCGGTTGGAAGCATAAATGTTATTAATTTGGCATTTGGAAATTTGACAGAGGGAATTAGAGATTAGTCTGAAAC
>JASAND010016998.1:0-12400 GCA_030248195.1 Trissonchulus latispiculum
GCCTGAGATTATACAAACATCCCATTCTGCCTTGGGCACAACAGGATGGCAATTATAGTACTGGCTACAGATTACGGCCGGCAATTCTACTCAGATGCTGTGGGGAGAATTGCTTGAACTCAGCCTGATGAGACCACAGTCACACCACTGTAAAAAAAAAGGTAAAAACTTACTAAATATAAAATAATGTGCTTGGTTGAACAAGGTTATTTTAAGGTGCTGAAGGCCACAAAGTGCCAGAAGGGGCCTTGAAAACTTTGTCTAGTAGATTCAGTCGCTCATTTAACTGTCAACAGTTGTTTTCTGACAGTGTGTCAGGGATTTAACATTAGGAAAGGTCGTGCAGCGCCACTGAAAAAATGTTTCAGACGACACTGAAAGGGTTTGAAATTTTCAGCAGGAGTTTCTATCAAAGTCTGAGAGCTCACTGGTGCTTTTGGAGGATTTCAGATTTGTACTAGAAATCTCTGAAGTCAGACATATGGTCTGTTAGGGAGAGTAATGTTCCTCCAACTGACTTGATGGATTTCCCCAAGTTGAATTTTGGGAATGTTGGTTGTCAAAAATAGCAACCATTTCCTGACTTTAGATATTGCTTGCTACTGATTAGGTGGAAGCCACTTGTCAAAGACAGTGTATGTTTTTGTCTTTCCATGCCTTTTCTTTATTATGTCCTTTGGTACTTGCAGGCAGTCACTGAAATGGTCTTGTGGTGTATTCAATGTATCCAAGAGGGCACTGTTGTGCAAAATAAAAGTATCACAAGAAACTGCTTTGGTTTTAAACAAGATAAAACCTCGAATACACATTCACAAAGGTTTATTTTCTACTACTGTTTGCTGTTCGACTGGTACATTTCAACCTATTTTCAAAATAGCGTCTGACCCCAGTGAACATGAAAAGGTCAGTATGTTGGGAAACGGGAAAAGTGGTGCCTGTGCACGACAATGACAATGGAGCATCTCAACGTCCACGTAGATCTCAAAAATACAACACAAAATTTTTAATTAATTTTATAATCAGTCAAATTTCATTTTGAAAGTCATGAATGAAAATATGAGCAAAAGTTCTAATTAAAAATTCTACTTCCTACAAATCAGCTTATGACAAGATACCAGAAGTTTCACCGATTTCGAGAATTTTCTGATGCAGAAACTTCAATTTTGGCAAAATGTGAAATCCCTTATGTCAACCTAGAGCAATGAACACAGACCTATAAAATGCTGTATATTTGTACAAATCTATTTCAGTTGACGTCAAGTTGCACAATGGCAGTTAAGTACTAGTTATTACTCACCATGCCCAATTTTTCAAATTTTAACAGTACCTATATCAATGAAAGTTTGTAGATCAATTTTTCTTCCATAAATGCACAAATTTCCAAGTCGTTAAATGATGTAATGTTGGCTTCCAACAAGTTTTCCCATTGTGCTACTCCTACCGTATTCATTCATTCTCAAAGTGCAGTTCAGGTGGAGTGCCTTGTTTTTCTATGTGGCACCGGCCAGTTTTCTCCAGCCACTGCATGTAATTAATAGTTGCCAATGTTGGAAACGAAACTACTCGAAACAAACTGAGAAGGCAAGTATTACAGAAATTTGTGTAGTAGCAAATCTGTAACCATAAAATTTTTTCATGTGGACTTGGTCTGTTTTCCATGGCTTTGCTTTCTCATTATAATTCATGTTTAATTTATCTTTAATATCTTGAGAAAAATATCAATCTGCAAATATATGTATATACATGTGGAGTAATGAGTCCTGCTCTGTATCTGCTGCTTGAATCTGTGTTTCTACATGAACTTTGCTTAGCACCAAATATGCAGAAACAAATTTCTACGAATTTCTGTGTTGAAACTTAAGCTACCTAAACAAAAATCCATGATAACTTCTCATTCGAAGACTAATTCAAGTCTACAAGGTGTTGGTAGTTTTTAGTAGCGCATTTGTGGTGATTTTTAAAACGCTATATTTTCGCAATTTCCCGCTGGTTTATACATCGTTTTAAAAAGTTTTGGAATCTGCGTACATTCAGGCTTACGGTAGCGGAAAATATCGTTTTAATTATACTGACTTAACCAATTGATGAGCGCGTGTTACCGCGGCAGTGGTATGCGGTAGTGAAGCAAACCGCGCGGGTTACTCTCGCCGATTCCGATAACCGCGGGAAAACCGCTATTTTTTATTAGGTTTTTCAAGCGAAAAACTCCAAGACAGCGGTTTTCCCGCGGTTATCAGAATCGGCGGAAACCGCAATAACCGCGCGGTTTTGGCGGAGCTCCCTTACCGCATGCTAGCACGTGTCTGCGGTTACTGCCGCGGTAACCGCGGTAAAACCGGCACCGCTGCCCATCCCTACTACGAGCTTGATTTCCAGTGGTTAAGTCAGTATAATTAAAAAACGAATTTTTACGGTCAAAAAATTGTCATTTTCGAAGAAATCAGCTTTTTCAAAAATACTACCAAATTTCAACGGATAATTTTGATCCATGTATATCCAATCGATACAGGGGTCTAGTTTACATTTATGACGTTTATTAGCAGGAGTTGATTGCTTTATACTGGAGATTTGGCTGAAAAAACAATTTTGGCAAAACTGCGATTATTTTGTTTTAAACGTCGATTTCTCAAAAACTACTCGACGCATTCCGAGAATTTTGGCAGAGTGGAAATTCGAACTTTCGCGGAGGGATGTTTTTCTTTGGTTTTGATGAACTTAATGAGGTGCAAGAAAACTCAATGCGCATTTGGCGGATTTTCTCGACAATGAAGACCTGCAGGCAGGGCCAAATCCAAAAAAACGTCCTTCAGCCCATATGTCCTTCATATCATGGCACGAACGGTGCTTTTATCCAATTCTACAGTTTTGAAAAATCGATGTTCAAAAATGTTTGCTCAATAACATTTCTTCCCGTTAAACTTGAGGTCTGTACTTCAATCAGGTCTGAAAAATCCAGTATCCATGCCGGGAAGCTGCCAGATGTCAGTATGTCTGAAAATTTTTTGTTAATTTTGCTAGTTCCGTAAGCTCACCTGAATGTACAGATTCCAAGCTTTAAAACGATGTATAGAACTCTTTCCAACTCCCAAAATTGCGAAAGTTATAGCGTTTTAAAAATCACCACAAATGCACTGCACTAAAGGTTACCTTACCAGCACCTTAGATGAATTAGTCTTCAGTGAGAAGTTATCATGGATTTATATTTAGGTGCTTAAGTTTCCAACACGAAGTTCCGAAATTAAACCAAAAATTCAGTTTCTGCGCCAATTGCTGACCCCCACTTTCAGTGCTAAACACTTAAAAAAGTTCATGTAGAAACCACAGGATTCAAGTTTGTAGATGATAAGTAAGTTTCGACTTATATATACATATATATACATATAATTTCTACAGGACATCGTTGATATTTTTCTCAAGATTATTTATAAAGATAGAATAAATGAATTATAATGAAGAAAGCAAAGTTATCTTAGGTAGTTAAGGGGGGGGGGTCCACCATGAAAAATTTTATGGTTACGGATTTTGCTCATTTTCACACAAAATTTTGTCACATATGTCCTGCATATCGAGTTTAAATTTCGAGTAGTTTCGTTCAGTACTTAACGAGTAACTGGCTATTAATTGCATGCAATTTGAAAACAGGTGAAAACGGCGGTGCCGCAGCAAATAAAGGCACTTTCCACCTGAACTTACTTGAGAATGGAGCTATATTCGGTTGTATCTTTGATATCTGATGCAAACAAAGAACTTAGGGTAGCTTTTAATGGGAAAACGTTTCTTTATGACTTTATTTAGTGATTTTAGGAAGTAGCACCGACGCTGGAAAGCCTTGACCACGAAAATCATTTAACGGCCGATAACTTGAATTTGGTGCATTTGCGGGCAATGGTCCAAGAAGAAAAAATGTTCCCGACAATGAGAGCTTTCGATTGATATAAAATTTAACGTATTTCGAAAAATTTGAAAAATCGCTATTTTTGAGATCATGGTTGTCAGACCCCCACATTTGACCCCAGCGACCAACTGGGTGCACTAACCTGCACCATTTGTGCCCAAACTTGACCTAAAGTCATCAATAATCGTGCGCAAATAGATAGTCTAACATTTTATAGGTCTGTGTTGCCATTGCTCTAGGTTATTTGCCAAAAAACGGGAATTTCCTACATTTTGCTAAAAATTGAGATTTCTGCGCCAGAGAATTCTCGAAATCGGACAGAGGTAACTAGGATCAATTGGTATCGTTCGAAATGTCTTGTCATAAGCTGTGATTTGTAGGAAGTAGAATTTTTAATTAGGGCTTACAGCTTTCATAATATTTCATTAAACTTGCTGACTCCCAATTTTAACATTGCAAAACAGTCAAATTTGGCTGTTCGCAAACTTAAAAAATTAATTAAAAATTTTTGAAGGCCTAAATTAAAATTCTGCTTCCTACAAATCACCCTTCGAGATCGTATATATGATATAGGATGGACGTTGAAGTGCTCCATTTTGTCGTTGGCAAGATTTCTCTGGCGCACGGAAAAAATCACCACTTTTTCCGTTTCCTATGTTTAACACATACTGACATCAACTTTGAGGTGAAGTTACTCGCTAACCGTAAGAGATCCGACCTTCATTTCAAAAACTCGTTAAAATATACCAATCGGACAACAAAATATGTGAAAATGAGCAATATCGGAGATGGTCGAAAAATCGGCCAAAAATGGACCCCCCCCCTTAAGTACGTAGAATAATAATATTCAGGTTTTATCTTGTTTAAAATTACGTAGTTTCTTGTGTGCACATTTTTGCGCAACAATTGCCCTCTTGGTCCAATTATTAGATACACGGAGTTCCAGTGAGGGAGAGCAATTGTTGCTAGGATTAACGGGCGGCTTCCCTTGTCTACGGCCGAAAGGTCACGCCCAAAAGGAAAGAAAGGGGCTTGGAGACAAGGAAGCGCCTAAAAATAATAAACATAAAATTTACTAAATAACACGGCCAAATTGGCACTTAATAATTATTTTTCCATAATCGGCCCCGAGAGGCCTTCATTTTGTATAATTTCGTTTTAATTCTTGTAACTTAATATCTAAAGTCGGAAATTTCCCCTTTGGTTACCTTTACGTGGTAACCAAAAAGTCTGCAAAGTTTCCCAAAATTCAGCTTGGGAAATCCATCAAAAAGGGGTCAGTTGGAGGGTCATAATTTCTTCCCCTCGTTAATCTCCCCTCCAACGGACCAGCCGCCTCGCCAGCCCATGTCTGGCACATGCTTTAAGATAGGGAGCTTCCAGAAATTTCTGGAAGCTCCAACAAAATCAAAAGAAGTCCGCCCGAAAAGCAAACACCAGTGAGCTCTCAGACTCCTGTCAGCTCACTGGAAAATTTCAAATTGTCTTCAGTGTTCGTCTGAGTTTCGGCCGAGAGCGGTCGGGTTTTCCCCCCCAACTTGAGTGTACTTCCCGTTGTGCCAGCGTTTTGGCCGGGAAAAGTACACTCTTCCCCTGTCAGGACTCGAGTTAGGGGCCCCTTCTGACCCACACTGGTCAGAAGGGATGAACTGAGCTTACACGACGAACACCACACGATGAGGACCAAATGAGCGCACTATGCTCGGCCAGGATCTACACTTTAGGCACGCGAGTTTAGGGATTTTTCAAAGGCCCTTCTGGCCTAAAATTCACTTTTTGTGGCCTTCGGGCCTTAATCTAAAATAACCTTGTTCAACCAAGCCACGGCCTAATTGGCCTTTTATATTTAGTAGGGGCTCAATGCCCAGTTTTTACCTTTTTTACCTTGTCGGGGTTTTGTTAATGAACTGGGATTCTGAGTGGGTACCCACCCCTGAGTTGAGATAGGAGGTCCCTTGGTTACGACCTCATGTTCAAAACTGAGTTAAGTTTAGGGAATAATTCTCCCCACAGCCGGCAATTAGGAATTGCCGGCCGTAATCGCAAAATAGGCGCTACTGAAGCCAAAAACATTGCCTGTAATTGTGCATCCGTAATTATGAATTGTTGTCTTGTGTAGGTCGGCAACTAAAAGTAATAGGAACCAAGGATCTGAATCGGTTTTAACTATTAATTATCAGGTTGTTTTAAGGGGGAATGGCCGGCTTCCCCGAAGTTAATTTCATAAACTAGAAGCTGTCCTTCGTGAAATGTGTTTGTGTAATTTGTCTAGTAATAATTGCCTGAGCAATTATTACTCGTTCGGCTTTCCAACAAGTTATTAAAGTTTTAAAATTTCTAATCTCTGGCAAATCTCATGATGATTGCAAATGGCAAATGATTGATCAGTATAGTTAGGTCTAGTTAGGGCAGAGGTATTCATGGTCTTGGCTTAAAATTATCATGTGCTCACGGCCGTTACCGTAAAAGCTTAACTTCCCATGTCGAAGGCCAAAAGACGAGCCGAGCTAAAAGAAAAGAAGTAGACCCGTGCTGAGATTCGAACTCAGATTCTCTGGATTAGAGTCCAGTGCTCATCCATTGAGCTACACGGGCTACAATTAGAACAAGTTCAGGCTAGTCTATATAAGAAAGCAATTTAGCAACCCAGCACGTGTGCAGTTCAGTTAGTACGTTATATGTGCAAATTACGCATATGTGGAAGCAAACTTTAATTATGTTTTTCTCTTTAATTACTTAATATTTTTTGGTGCTGTAAGCACAAAAAAATGTTTAGTTTTTCAAGCTCTACAAGAATATATAACTTTTATTCAAATTCGTGTTCTTCAAAATTCCTCAAATTTATATGCCAGTTTTACACAAATTTAAACAAGCTCAAGTAAAGGGTGGTAGATTGCGCGTCTATCACTCGGCTGGCTGCCAGGGTTGCCAGCGCCTGATCGAATAGCGGTTCGGTACGGTTCCCCGAGCTTCTTAGGTAGTTATGTGGAAAGTAGTTAGCTATTTAGTTCGGTAGGTCGGTAAGTTGGTAAGTAGGGACTGCGTAGAATGGCTGCTGAGACAGTGAGTGAGTGAGTTTTTGTATTTTTGCATAAACTGATGAAAACTAATCACATGCGAAAACTCACTCACAGTCAGCCAGTTAGGTTTTATTTTAAGTTAATTAGTTCAGTCCTAAACCGGCATATAAACAATTAATGGGGATTTCACATTAAATCACCAGGGGCCGGTCCTATCAAAACGGGGTTACGCTTAACCCGGGTTAGGCCCTATTTTGGGGTTAACCCCAAAATTTCGGGGTTGGGTTAACCCTGGGGTTAACCCGGTCCAATCAATCATTTTTGGGGTTGGGTTAAGCTAACCCGGGTTAGCGCAAACCCGGGTTTGTGTTAACCCTGTTTTCTCTTAAGGTGTGATTCCTTTTGGAGACATCAACTTTGAACCCTTATTACTCATTAATTCCTTGGAGTTAAGAAGCCATTTTTATGTCGAAAAAGGAGTTTAACATTTTTTCTTTCTAATGAATAAAGATAGCCTAACTTTAACTGTCGGAAGTTATTTTACTGCATTTTCGATGTAATTAAATTTTCCAGATTTTTTGCAGACTGAAGTAATTTTTTCGAGAGTCGGCGTCCACATCATTCGATTCCACTGTCAAATAGCTGGTGATTCTTTTTTAATTATCATGAAACCGCTCTTCGTTATAACGACATTAGTTAAAATGTAAGCGCAACCCGGATTTTTCCTACTTTTCCCACCTTTGGCAAGCGACAACTTTAGCTGGAAAGCAGCAATCGGAGCAACTAAAAAAGACTCCCTGAGTATTTTTGTGTGAAGCACGTCTAGTAAGTGGCAACCCTCTAGCTTGCATAGTAAATGCTCCACAATGCGCTGGGAAAATGTGGTAATTTTTTGCAAAATCTACATTTTTAATGATAGCAGCTTACGGGACAGCATTTAGAAGATTACAAGTTACAACGCCACTAAAAATCGGCCTCGATCTGACCTTCAAATTGACACCATTAGTTTAATTTTACGGCGTGCGTAGCTCATGCAATGGCGGATTATGTGATTTCTGCAAGAATGACAAGTTTTCAACGCCAAAATAAGAAAATCAGCTATATCTCACTATGGAGAAAAGCTAGAAAGGTGCTTCAAAAAGCAAAAATGTAGAGCTCAATAAGATGTTTCGAATGACTATAATTATTAGCTATGCAGCCGCTATCTATGTGTCAGAATAGCCAAAAATCGCCCTGAACGGAGACGTCGACGTTTTGAAGCGGGATTGCGCGGAGGGTGTGAGAATGCTAAAAGAACTTATTTTGGAACGTTTCATCAAATTTCATCTTGATTTATACAATCAACGAATAATATGTGCCCAAAGGTAATCACCACCTTAAAAGCTGCTGGTGACCGTAGATGAACTGTTTGGTTTTCTTGCATTGTGCCGCATTTTGTTTTTGAAACATTTTCTCGCTTTGCGCATTTTTTGCACATTGATGATTGTTTACATCTTGAAACTGATTATTTCATTGCATTTTTCCCGGTTTATCGTTCATCACGTGACAGTTATATCAAATTTTTAATTGAAATGTGCCAAAATTAGCCCTACTTGTTGCTTAGTATAGACCTTATTGCAATAGGTCAACACGGAGGGTATGAGGTAGAGACCTTCAGGGGCCTGTATTTTCAGGCCGGCCTGGCCCGATCCGTTTCAAAATTTTTGGACCTTGTTCCGTCCCGGCCCGGCCAGTAGGCTAAAAAAGTGAGGCCCGGCACGTACGTTTTTACTAATTTTTTGCGTTGCCCGAAATAAAAACTGTGTCTTACATAACAGAAAATCTTATTCGTCGGCGCAGAAACCATTATTTAACCGATTTCTCAAAGACCCTCTTTACATTGAGCGAACAAGTACAGTCCTCTTTTCGGCTATTTGGTTTTTTAGGTGCATAGTGACAGACTGTTCAGTTTCGTCGATTCAACGATAACATGGATACTTTCAAAAAATTAAAAATAATTTATGAATAAAGATTGGATTCCAGATGCTAATGTAAAATTTAGAGATAAGGAACTGTCTCAAATTAAAAATCAAATAATACGATTTATTAAAACGTTTCAGTTAGTAGCTGATATGCGTTTTCTTATGAACTTATTTTGTCTGACAGCCAGAGTTTCCTACATTTTGCTTACAACAAAAACTAGGCTAAAAAGCTGAAGCTATTGTACAGCAGTGTGAAAAAACGTAAAAGGGAAGCAACATTCTGACGTTTTCTAGTTTGTAGTCAAGTCAAAAAATAAATCGCATATACAATTTTGCAAACGCATTTTTGTTGAAAAATGCTATTTATTTCGTCTTGAAATTTGAGACAGTTCCTAAAGATAAGATACATAAATATGCGAGTACGCCAAAATGCACGTTCGGCAGCACTGTAAACAGCTAGGAAATTTTATGTAAGATAGAAATAAAACAGCACCGATTACTCAAAATTAGTCTAGAAAAGTTATAATTTCGGGTAGAAAATGTTGACAGAACTGAGAACAAGACAAAAACATTAATCTGAAAACACCACGTCCGGTCCGAAGACCTGGCAGCTCCAGTAGTGGTCCCGGCCTGGCCCGGCCCGTACCCAAATTTTTCCTACCTCGGCCCGGTCCGTCATACAGTGGGCTGCGCCGAGCCGGGCTACCGGGCCTGAGTGAAGGTCTCCAGTATGGAGGTCTATACTTGTCTTACATGCCAGCACAAGGTACAACCAAGAGTCCATAATAATTTCTTATTATTACAGAAGAAGAGTAAGCCACTAGAGGGCTCCTCTTCTTGGCATTGCGTAACGGTGCTCCGATCACAATACGCGAATGTTCCCCCGTTTGGGGGGTGGTCGACAAGCATACCCCCCCTCCGTTTGGTGGGGGGGGGTCGCTCAAAGAGGTCCCCGTTTGGGAGGGGGTCGCTCAAAGCGGCCCCCGTTGGGCGGGGGGGGACCTGAAAACCGTCCCCGTTTGGGGGGGGTCGCTCAAGCAGGCTAAGTTTGGCTCATTCTGATTGGCTGTTGGCGACCCCCCCCCAAACGGGGACCACTTTTTGTGACCCCCCCAAACGGGGACCCATTTTCGAATAGAACAAAAACTACCGTAATCCTCTGCTCTACCCCCCCCCACCAAACGGAGGGGGGTTTCTGCAATCTGATTGGCTGTTGGCTACCCCCCCCACCAAACGGGGACCTCTTTTTGGCTACCCCCTCACCAAACGGAGGGGGGTATGCGAATGCGATGTCGATTTGGTCGACCCCCCCATTCGCGTATTGTGGTCGGAGCACCGTTACGCAATGCCAGGAAGAGAAGCCCTCTAGTGGCTTACTCTTCTTCTATAATATAAGGGAATTATTATGGACTCTTGGTACAACCCATACCGCCATCAGGGACATGGGGCAAAGAAAACTTTGGCAAGGGAAGAAATGCCCGGAAAAAATAGCTTTTCGAACCAAAATTCCAAAAATCAAAATTTCGTTCAAGAAAATCAAAGAAAATGTTGCAATTATTTCTAAGATTTCATGATTTTGTTGCAGATTTATTAAGAATTTAGAATTTAATTTAGCACTAACGCTAATTTATGCTTATGGCACAATATCCTTTGAAAATGTTGTTTTAAGATGCAAGCCCAATCAATATTATCTTGGGACAAACTCTCCTCACAGGATCCAAGCCTATGTTAACCTTTTCATGCCTGAATTTCCTCAGCAGAACTAACAGTTGAAAATGACCAAGCTTGCATATGCATTTTTGGATGCCATTTTTTACTGAGCAACCTTTACATTTCGAATGTAAGCATTAAAAGGTCCCAGATGTACCCAGAAAAAGTTGGAAGCTTCAAGCTAAAATTCAGGAAAAGTACGAATTTTTGCTAAACTTCAATTGCAGAAAAGCAACTAATTGATTTCTATGTATAAGAGTTGATTCTGAGTCGGAGTAAACTACGCGTTATTTTCATTTACATCACCTCCTGTATAACCTGGTGGAACGACTTTTCCGCCGACGAACTACAGCCGACTCTGGATTCGTTTGAATGCAGTGCTCGAACATGGGTTGAAATCATTAAATTTTCATTGTCGGCAGAAGGATATCGAAACTCAATTTTTCAAGTTTAATTTTTAATAACAAAATAACAAGTTTAACTGTACATAGCTGACTTTTTGACTTTTCTGGAATTTCATTTCCGGTTTGTAAAATGCAATTTAATTTATCACATTTTTAGGGGAAGCAGGATCCTACATTAACGACTTCAGGAAGTAACATCCACAATTTTTCTGCAACTAGAAATTGTATTTTCAAGTACTAATATTTGTTATTGTATTTTGGTTCGTTTCAATTATTGATGTTTCAAAGAAAAACGTTTCACGATTTTTATGACAATTTATAAGCTCTCTATATATGTATATTTCAGTCAGAAAACGCTTCATTTAACAAATGAGCTATAAAAATCATATGCTAATTCAACAAATTATTTTGGAAAACGAAAAAGCGTTGTGAGAAAAACGCCTAAATGAAGAAAACAAACTCAAATATAACAAGAAATCAACACAATTGACCTGGGACAAAAATGCAAAACCGGGTTAAGGACTTAACCCACCTAGGTGAGGAGGGTTAAGTTTAGGACTGTTTAACCCCATTTTAACCCCGATTTCTAAACCCGGGTTTAATGATAGGATTAGGCTAGCGCCACCCCCAAAATAACCTGTTAACCCTTATCAAAATGTGAAACCCGGGTTAAGCAAACCCGGGTTAACCCAAATTTTGATAGGAGGGGTTTAAGCTAACCCATTTCTAACCCGGGTTAGTGAGTTAACCCGGGTTAAGAACATTGATAGGATCGGCCCCTGGTAGTTTTAAGTTAACTTCAATATCACGTAAGCTTTAGTTAGTTAGCGTAGGTAAGTAGGCATTAGTTAAGGCCATTAATATAAGTACTTAGCAGTTGACCATTTTCCAATATTCATTACAAAATGTCCAGTTTCGCATGTATATTTGACCTAATCTTTGAGTCACGGGAAATGAACCCATCTTCCCGTGACAAATCAACAAAATCAAGCCAGACACAAGTCGAAAACGTTAATATTGGTCAGTATTATTGTTTGCTCTGAAGATTGTGCAAAATTTAGCTAGAATCAGTACATTTCCACGTCAAAACTGGCCCTAGAAGGCCGGTCTGTGCAAAGATAGGGACAAAAGCGGAACGAAGTCCGAGTATAGGTCGCAAAGAGCGCATTTTCGTACGATTTTTAAGAATGTGGCGTCTAGCTACAAGTTCAGTCAGGCTCCAGCCGGGGCCCGAGGTGGAAACCTCACGAATCCTTTCGTCCAAGCAAGGAATCACGGCAAGTTTAACTAGATTCTGAAAATAGCGAACTAACAAAGGCCAGAAAGGCCCAATTGGTGACGAAGGCGAAGTTACCAGGAACGGTTGATATTGTCAAAAAGGCATTAACCAACGAATTTTCAGGCAATTCT
>JASAND010016999.1:0-22105 GCA_030248195.1 Trissonchulus latispiculum
TTTTGTTTACCTATTCGGTTTAGTCCTACTTTTCTTTTGTTTACTTTAATTTGTTTGCTCAGTTTTAGCCGCAGCAGTTTCTGTGTGAGTGCGTAGTTTTCCATATTTCCCCCTATTTCTCTGGTCTTTTTAATTTTGTTCTCACTCTACAAATTGGTGTGTATAAAATTACGTATATATGTATAGTATATTACATGTTTAATTGCCTACTTTTTCGCTCCGATTCTGCTCGCTTTAATTGTATCAGACTTCTGTAGCTCTAAACTAAGTTTACAAAGATTTCTTACGATTTTATTACTTTTACGTTAGAGTATGTGTATATTATTTTGTTTTAATTAAAACGTGTTCTTTCATACCTAATGAAAGTGGCTGGGTTCTATTTGTGACTGCGCTAAACAGCTTTGAAATTCACCTCATTTACGTGTATAAAGGACTTCGTGCTTAATTTTATACGTATATAATATGAATTCACTAGTCGTGTTTGCTCTCGTGAAAAGTTCGCACTTTAGAGTAGTGAGGGCATTTGCAATTAGTGTATAGTCTCTCATTTTTGAGACAATTCAAGAGTCTTGCAGTCTACCCACAGTCATCAGTGTTGGTGGATAGTGTGAATTTTAAATGAATTTTAAACGGTCTTTACTGCAGTTGCTATTTTTAGTGTCAACATAACTGTTTTGTATAATTGCTGCATTTATTGATTAATTATATCGCAGAAAGAGGGGAGTAGGAAAAATCGAGGAAAGGGAATCAAGCTATTTTCGCTGGAGAATCACGCAACAGTTCCTCCTAAGAAAATCCCTAGTCCGGCATTTTTAGCTATTTATTTGAAATTGAGGTATATATTCTCCGCCGTTCCGGGGTTTGTAAAACTTAAGCTTTATAGGTTGGTCTGTTTTTTAAGTAAAAGTCTCGCATTTTTAGGGAGATATCCTAGAAATAGCTGTTTCTAAGTTCATAACAACTTTTAATTCCGTTACTTTAGTTTATTACGTATAAGAATTGGTGTCTCTTTACAGGCGCGTAGCCGGGGGAGAGGGAATGGGGGAATTCCCCCAAAACTGTGAACTCCCCAGAAATTTTTTCCTGCCATGTTTGAAACGCCCATGTTCAAAAAATTTTCGATCCTTCATCGCGAAATCAGTGTATCGCACCATCATTATACGTGTTTCGCACCCCAAAATGAGTAATTAAATATATGCCCTTCGACCATCTTCTGCATCATTTGGTTGCATAAACACGTGCTGGGCCTTAAGTATATATTTTTTAATTTCCAGGAATGCTTTGTAGAAATTCCACAGAGGTCACGAAATAGAAAACTTTCTCAGTTTCTGGGGGACTCCGCCCCCAGACCCCCTGACAAATTATTTCCATCCCCCGAAATTTTTTCTGGCTACGCTAGTGACTCTTTACAAATTTCAACTCTGTAACTTAGGTTTTCTAAGCTTTTTGATACCCACCAAAATTTGGGAAATGAATGGTGAAAGCTGATGGGAGGGTGGGGATCGAAGAAGGGCGGACAATACAGTCGGGTTGGGGTAGCCCACCTCCTTTCCACAATAAATAGGCTAGCTGGTTGGAGCAGTAGCAGCAAGCGGTAGAATTACAGTGTGCTGGGTAAAGTCTATATGCGTTTGTATATATTGCAACTGCCTGCCACAAACCTTTGAAGAGTACGACGTTTCTGTGTTGTGAGAGTGCGTACAATTATATAATCCTTTCTCCTCACATTTGGGGAGAATTCCACTATTCGACGAAAACTCTTAACTTTCTTCTTCTCCTGCCCAGTTCCTATTCACAGACTAGAGCGCGAAGAATATATATATCTTTTCATCATTTTCGCCAACGGCTTTCAAGTTCTTTGTTGTCTTGAGACGCGGCGCTATTCGTCTTAGTACATAGCTTTTTCCTATTTTTTATGAACTCTTTGTATATTTACGTATGTATACGTATATGCGTACTGATAAATTTGCAAAGTTTTGACAAGTAAACTGTAATTTCTTTGCATATAAGTTCTGGAAAAAAGTTTAAATTAACTTCTATTAGAGCTTAGATAGGTACATCGCAGCACACACTGCACACGTATATGTGTGCGTACATCTGCAAACGATTATCTCTCTTTCTCCCTTCTGCCCTCCCCTGAAAAAGTGTGACAAATCAATTTAAGTTAAACTTATTTAGGAAGACTACGTACTAGTGTGCATTGCCTGCCGCAGCGTTATTTGCTCTTCATCTTGTTGTTGCACTTTGCATTGCGTTGAGTTGCTACGTATATATATATATATATATATGATGATGATATCATTTGTCTTTCCTACCTTTTTGCTTTAATTCTCCGCTTATAAGCTACACACTTGATTGCTGATTGCATAAATTGCTTTGTTCTTGGCGACAGAAGCCCTATTTTTAATTGGGCAGTCATTGTTTCAGCTTCTTGCACTCAGACCCCCCCCCTGTGTTTTGAATGCTTTCTAGATTATATATATACATAATATATAGACAGACACGTACGTATATACGTATGCATGCATATAGCTTGTACTCGTATATACCTACCTGTCTTTTTTCTGCTGTTTCTGCAGTTAGACTAGTTTTTTGTCGGCTAAAAGAATGCCGTCTATAATCGAATTGTCTTTCAAAAAGCTTTGTTTGTTCTCGATTTTAGAAATAGCACTTTTTAATGTAATGATTTTTTAGTTTAGGCATGGTTCTTCGCTTTAAACTTTAAAACTAATTTATAGGCACACGTATATATATACATGAGAGCATGCATTGTCCCCCTTTTGATGCATCTTTATTAAGTTTCTATATATCTACCTTAGTTTTAGCTGAATTTTTGTTCAACATTAACAATTTAATAAAGATGTCGATGTTGCCAACTTCGACTGGAATTTCGTCATATTTTTCAAAAATTTGTACAGTTTCCTTAGGACCCTTGGATTTTCAGCACGGACTGGAGCAATCCAGGTCCTGCCCTCAGTGGCCAGGCAGGATCCGGTCCCAACTGGGGCTAAGATTTTTCTCGAATTTCTATAAATTGACATGAGAAATGAACCCAAGGTGCCAACAGACATATATATGAGTCGATTTCTGGGATGCTCGCACATAGAACGGACAACCTCAAAAATCGATCTTCTTCTTACTATGCCAGTTGATTTGGATTAGTAGGCATAGTAAAACCTGCAAATATCAGCTTGTTTAGATGAGCGGTTAATGAGTAAGGTCCATTTTTGTGATTTTGCCATGGCGGCTAAATGGCCAATTTTACTTCTTGGCTTTGTTCCACTGTATTGAAAGATATATACGTGGTAGGGTGCTACTTTTGGCCCTCAAATTGTTCATAGAGCTCTACTATGGCTATGCAACAGGCGTTCTCCTTCAGCTGTCATGTAGTTTTCGAAAACAGTAGTTTTAAGGTCACCGACCGCACCCGTCGAGAGTAGTGCGAAGTAAGTTTATTCGAGCTAGAGAACTTATTACTGCGAGGCGGGACGCAATTTTGTAATATATCATTTTTAGGATCATAACAAACCTGCTGGCCAAAAATGAGCCAAATCCCAGACCCAGTTTTGAGATATGGCTCTTCAAAGTTCGAAAAATCGCCGATTTTGAGCCAAAACAGCGATTAAGTCAAGTTTGGGCCGCCATAACCGACTAATATGAAAAGGTAGTGAGCTAATACTGCTAGCACACAAACTAGGTACCATAGACAGTGTTTTAGGTCAATTTCAGCCAAATCTGAGAAATTTTATTTTTTTCGACTTTTCGGTCGCATTTTGGGTGTTGAAAAATCTAAAAAAATAAAATTTCTCAGATTTGGCTGAAATTGATCTAAAACACTGTCTCTGGTACCTAGTTTATGTGCTAGCAGTATTAGCTCACTATCTTTTCCCATTAGTCGGTTATGGCGGCCCAAACTTGACTTAATTGCTCATTTGGCCCAAAATCGGCGATTTTTCGAACTTTGAAGAGCCATATCTCAAAACTGGGTCTGGGATTTGGCTCATTTTTGGCCAGCAGGTTTGTTATGATCCTAAAAATGATATATTACAAAATTGCGTCCCGCCTCGCAGTAATAAGTTCTCTAGCTCGAATAAACTTACTTCGCACTACTCTCGACGGGTGGGGTCAGTGACCTTAAAACTACTGTTTTCGAAAACTACATGACAGCTGAAGGAGAACGCCTGTTGCATAGCCATAGTAGAGCTCTATGAACAATTTGAGGGCCAAAAGTAGCACCCTACCACGTATATATCTTTCAATACAGTGGAACAAAGCCAAGAAGTAAAATTGGCCATTTAGCCGCCATGGCAAAATCACAAAATGGACCTTACTCATTAACCGCTCAGCAAAACAAGCTGATATTTGCAGGTTTTACTATGCCTACTAATCCAAATCAAATGACAAAAAGTGAACCAAATCGATTTTTCAAGGTTGTCCGCTAACAACGTCTCCAGATCTGAACTAATCAGAAATCCACTCATATATATATATATACTTTGTTGATTTTGGAAATGTTGTATATAACAAGCTTAACAAAAAAGTCCTGCGAAATTTTAACAAAAAATCACCCTACTCTGACTCACAGGAAAGTCGCAGAGACCCAATTTTTTCCTTGGTGATTGCTACACATCTCGACATTACAGCCTGTGAGTTTGAGCCCCTAGGCCCTCTCCATGCGTTCTGGGCAGACCTTTAAGTGAGGGTACCCAAAAGTGACCTCAAAAACGTAACGTTCATGACTGAAGTTCGAATTTCGGCTGCTATTTACTAAGGGAAACCCTTGGCAACTCATATTGTTCCAATGACATGTCCTGACTGTGCGCTATCGATACATATACAAGAAGTTCTCAGTCGGACCTCTGAGCCGTCCTGGGGTTAGTGATATTTTGTTAAAATTTTAACAAATAAAATCATTTTTATATTTTGTTACTGAAGTCAGAACAGCAGCTAGAGCAAAACTAACGCCAAATTCGAGCTCAGCGACCTCGAAAACCCCTATAGCAGTTGTTTTTAAGGTTGCCTGGCTCTTCTGGGAATCCAACTTGGTAACCAGCTGGGCCTGAACCGTCCGACGGTAAACGTGATTCCAGAAGTCAGTATTAGACTATAGTTACCTAAAAACTAATGTCAGATTTGAATTCTGCGCACTAGAAAACCCCCTAGGACATGTTTGTAGCTGCGTCGGACTGTCCAGTTGGTATCTGGAGGCTCCGGAAGGGTCCGGCAGGAGTCACTTGACCGTGGGTCATATACCACCAACATACGAAGTCCTAAGTTTCTCTGCCAAAATGCCTGGACATAGGTCATAATCACTCACAAACACACGACGTTTTAACCTTTAAAACGACATTTTAGAGCCACCAGACTTCATATTGGACGCTGCCGGGAGCCATCAGTGACCACTAAGACTTCAGCGGGGCCAATTTCCCTAGTAGGACCACTAGGTTATCGGTTCTACAACGTTATTTAGTGCGCTCTATCCAAAACTGATGAGACAACATTGCTAGCTGCTCTCTGGGATCCGATCCGCCACCGATTTTTTTGTTAACGGGTGATTTATTTGTTAAACCTTTAACAAAAAAATTACACACTTTCGTCTACTGTAACTTACTGGCAGGGAAGTTACGTCTATTGGTACTTGCTGGCGTAGAGCAACGAAACTGGTGTGGTTTAAAGCTTAGCACAAGACCTATCCATGGGTCTGCAAAGTAATCGATTTGGTTTAGTTTGGCGAAAGTTCTAGCCAAAAAAACCAGATTTTGACCTTTTTTGTTGAGCTTGCTATATATATATATATATATATATATATATATATATAATGTCTTACTTAACTAAAATCAAGTATCTATATACGCTATACACGTTGTAATGAGAAAATAATCTCAATTTTGTTATCTCGTGGGCAAAAGTATTATTATATTTATCATTTATATACATGTTTGTAGTACACATTTATATATATATATATATATATCTGTTCAAGGTGAATTCCCATGCACTGACTGTTATATGCAGTAAGTAGAAGTGATATAATATTTCTCTGAATGGACGTGTTGCGTTGATCTGTAGGTTGAAGGTCGCACACGGCTTTGTGAGAACTTTCTTGTCACCACTTTGGTAATCAGTTTGACTGGAAGTTGAATGAAAAGTTTTAAAGTTTAATCTTTCTCTTTTCAGTCGGCAATTTGCGTAAACAGTCCAATTTGCTTACAAAAAGAAGCAAGTTTTGGGGGAAATGTATTTCTAGGTACATACATGTATATATATCTATATATATATATATATATATATAGATATATATATATCTATATATATAAATATATACTTAATGTAACACTTCACATGGCAAATTTCAATTTCGAAGCTCTGCGGTTGCACACCAATTGTCGTTTTTCATAGTTTGTCAATTTTTAATAGGTTTTTCTATTGTCATGTTGTCGATTCTAGTTCAGTCGGTAGAATAAAGGAACGAACGTTTGCTGTTTTGGCCTCCTTCCGTCCTCACCTTCTCATAAATAAAGGCTGGCTTTGTATGCGCGCTGCGCATTGCTTTTTTATTTTTATTGCATTTTCACTTCTTCTTATTGCACTGCACTGCAGCTCACTCACAGTGCATCATTTTGCATTTCAGTGTTGTTAGGCAGGGAGTCCACAAACTACAAACATAGCTTTCAAATTCTTTTTCTTCCCCTTTATTCCCCCCCTCCCCCACTCGAAGATGATGCTGTTGCAGGCTGTTTGCAGCGTTTTCCAGTTTAGCTTCTACTTTCTTGTTGATCCTTGTTTCTATTTTTCTATTTCCCTAAGGGTTGTCCTAATGTAATGGTGAAGCGAAGTTTCAGCGCTTTTGTTGTGAAATTGCAGAGAGAGCGCATTTTGCACGCCTAGTCAGTCAAATAGTACGTAGTGTGTTCCTATTCATCTGTGTACAATTATTGTAGCCAATAGCAATTACGAACATACTTTAGCTTTAGCAATCTGCAAATATCGAGTTTTTCATTCTTTCTTTGCTCGCTCTCTCTCTCTCTTCTCTGGAAACTTGCATCGGCTGTCAAACTTTGTGTTAAACTGAAACTAAGTATGTACTAACTTTGAAGTTATGCAAGATTGTTGACTGTTTGCAACAAAAGTTGTTCTGACTATACCTAATGTTGTTCGTACATAATGTGAATGGTGTGGTATGTTACGTTTTGCAACGTTCTATCTAACCTTTAGTTAGTCACATTACACTGAAATAAATAAATATATAAATTATATAGGATCTGGATATTAGTATAAGCATTATTCAATGAATATTTAGTAAAATTAGTCAACAGCTTGCGGTAGAGTCATTTCTATGGCATACATAGTTTTACTCCTTGTTGCAGACTGTGTAAAATTTTGTCAGTTTCAATCTTTTTTCGGTTGGATTTTCATAAATGGTTTTGTTAGGCATGCTCATACTTACCTCTGAGTGTTTCCTAGGCAAGAATTTCTGGGGGGGGGGGAAGTCCGGGAGTCCAGGGTCTGGGGGAGAACGGATTTCTGGGGGATTTGTCTAAAAATGCTTAAAAAATAAAATAGCTATTTTTTGGTTGCTGAGCTAAAAATTTAACTATTTTTAACCTAAATTTAAGCCTAAATCGCCAAAAATGAGACAAAAAGAGAGACAAAAATTCTGCGAAGCCGGAAAATTTTTTGGAAGTTTACCCTAAAAACCCGTTTGGATCTCTTTAACTTTATCCCCCCCAACAAAAGTTGGTCAAATTCAAAGGCATATTGCAAGCGATCAACAGAACTTCAGAGCATTGGAATGTTGGAATGCTCGAGATGTTCTCTAATTAATGGTACAAAACAGCTTGCTGTAGCTTGCTGCTATAAAAAGTTACGCTTAACAAACTATCAAAATTGCCGCTTTTTGCAATTTTTGGTAGTCTCGTAAGCTTAACTTTTTATAGCAGCAAGCTACAGCAAACTGCTCTATGCCATTAAATAGACCACATCTCGAGCATCCCAACGATGTATATATCATGCTCTAAAGTTCTGTTGATCTCTTGCAATAAGCATTTGAAGTTGACCAACTTTTGTCGGGGGGGGGATAAAGTTAAAGAGGATCTTTTGCGCTTTCCCCCCCCCAGCCCTAACTTTTAATTTTTTTGATCAATAACTTTAAAATTTGGTGTGGGTGCATACTAGAGGCTGGTGAATTCAAAAATTCAAAAATTTTAAAATTTTAAAAATTTTTAAAAAATTTTAAATTTTTGTTTGGTAAGGGGGGACCAAGGGGAACCAAAAATTTTTTTAAAAAACTTTTGCTGAAAATATGCATACAGGGGTTTTCTGGGGCGCTGAGCACGAATCTGAAATCCGTTTTTCGATTCAGCTTTTCGTTAGCTCAGTATGAGCTTACATGTTAAGCTTACAACTTTAGCTTATACTGAGCTAACGAAAAGCTGAATCGAAAAACGGATTTCAGATTCCTGCTCAGCGCCCCAGAAAACCCCTGTATGCATGTTTTCAGCAAAATTTTTTTAAAAAAATTTTTTGGTTCCCCTTGGTCCCCCCTTACCAAACAAAATTTAAAGTTTTTTAAATTTTTTAAAATTTTAAATTTTTTTAATTTTTGAATTCACCAGCCTCCAGTATGCACCCACACCAAATTTCAAAGTTATTGGTCAAAAAAATCAAAAGTTAGGGCTGGGGGGAAAAGCGCAAAAGATCCGTTAAAGAGATCCACCCTTTTTTCTGTAGGCTTCTGAAGTCTGAAGGCCGGCTTTCCCTAATTCTGGGGGGGAACCGATTTCTGGGGGGTGTAGGAAAAAGCCAGTACCTCTGATATATACTATATATACTTTTGATCTTCATCTATTATATAAATCATGATCATTTGTTTCGGATTTTTCAGCAAGTTTCGGACAAGCAGAACCCGAGGAGGTCCAAATTATGGTAACTCAGAAATTCGTTACGTATCAAATCGCTTACACTCAAGATATATACTAGAGATTTATACGCACCTTATGCCCCACATTTATATGTATATACATGTATATATAGTGTATACATTGTATATACACACGTGTACATATATTTCTTCAGTTATTTAATTTCAGTTTTTTGTCACCATTTTATGGGTTTCATGTTCCACTTGGTCTGCCGATTTAATACATAAATTTGTCACAGATTGTATACGTACATGATTTTATCGGCGACGACAAATTTTTAGTTTCTCCTTTCTAATGATACACACAATCTGATAATAATGATAGGATTGCGTTTTTCGCTGCTCTATTCTGCTCCAATTTTTCACTCAATTATATATAGAGATGAAGTTTGTTAGTATATGCATTATCTACTCTGACTTTTTTTAGTTAACTGTTTTCAATTTTCAGAGAGTATATATTTGATTTTAATAGTTTTTTATATATCTCAAAGTTTGCGCCTGCATATCATAACGTAATTCATTTAGTATACGTAATTCCATGAGTTGGTTTTTGCATATATCCTTGAATTTTTAGATGCACTTCTTTGTGGATTTTGTTTTAGTGATGTTGTGATATATATAATTTTATTTATATATCCCTATTATTTATACACGTATAGTGTTGACAGTCCCTATTTTTATTCCTAATTTCTATACGTATATATATATACTCACATTGGTGGCCTTTTTGTCAAATTTCCGCAGTCTTTCTGATTCCCCTATGTTTGACTGTATGCTGCATCAATTGTTCAGTTTTCTTGGGTGAGTTCACCTGTTCATGGCTTGCTTGTTCGATCCAATAATTCAGTGTTTATATTTGAGTATTTTCGTACGTATTGTACGTATATACATGATATGCATATAGGTGTGATGCACTTACGTAGACGACGAAAACAAATTTTTGTCGATATTTTTGGTTTTTAGAATTTAATGCCGTTGGTTAGGTTATGGTTAGGACTCGGGGGCCATGGCTTGGCACCTCGGCCGGAACCCAGTGCATACTTAGCATATATACGTATATATACACCAATTTATTTAGTTTATGAGTAGATTAATACAGTGAACTATGCAAAGCACAGTGATAGATATACTTTAATATCGAAATTTTCTGTGTATGTATTTAGACATTCATACTTTTAAGGCCGGTTCACACTGACGCCTTAAAACTCAGTTTTAAGGTTTTAAGGTTTTAAGTTTTAAGCGACTGTGTTCACACTAAGTTTTAAGTTTTTAGTTTTAAGTTTTAAAAGCTCCTTATGCATAAAATATGCGTTCTTAGTTACATGCTTCAGTCTAACACAAACGCTTGTATACGTATATACGTATATATAGTGTTAGTGTAGCTCTATGCGTATATATATAACCTCACTCTAACTCAAACTTAAAAAGCATCTTTTTGAGTGCTGAATGTTAAGTTGGCCGTGAAAGTGGATATCTCGGGAGACCGCTTTGAGGAGGGTATCCTGCTGGTACTGGTGTCTAAGGAAACAGAGAAAGAGGGGGTAAAGGGGGGAGCGTTTCCTTAAAGGGACCACTTGTGTTGCCTTTTTGCCCTTCATCTACACATATATATGTATATTTGTGTACTGACAATAGAGTTTAGCTCTATAGCTGCTCGAGAGGCAAACTTGAACAAAAGAAGATATATACGTATTATACGTGTATAAATATATATGTAGTTATGTATGAGTGTATGTATATATATGTATCTTGTTATATGAACTATGAAAGGCGTTTATTTTGCTTAGTCATATTCTCAAAGTTTGATTCAAGTCAATAGGCCACCAAGGTCCTGCTCTGAGTTCATCATTTGAGCTGGAGAGCTTTTACTTGTTATGAGCTGCCTACCAGATTAGGTTATGTAAACCAGTAAACCTAAACCTTAAGTAGGCAGGCAATGTTCTGGATCTATATTTATATACGTAGGTACCTACATAACAGTTGGGATGTCGGATGTGTAATGTTTTGTAGCCATTATGTATATATTTTATATATATTACGTATATAGAAGTTTTGACGCAGTCCGAAAAAACATCGGAATCAAGTACGTATATGTATTTGAGATTAAGTTTTTCGTTTTTCTTTCTAATTTTGTGTTCGCGAGTCCCAAAAATATGGAGTGAGGGAGAATCCACATCTGTCGGGTTTCTACGATATGCTCATCGTGTTCAACGACCCCAATTTACTATATATATGTGCACCTACCACCAAATGGCCGAAAAACGCTATTTTAGACGACCTTTTGTCAATTTTCTATGTTTGGGCCTCGAAAGTCCAAACGCTTCGTAACCCCATTTTTGACAGTCTGCAAAACTCGCTAGAAGCCAAATTGGATCAAAATAATCAGTAGTGATCTGGTTCAGTATATAGAACAAGAAAATAATAGGTAACAACAACAAAAACAACAACAAAATCGTTTATATATTTGGTCAACAAAGCATATACATACGTTTACAACAGTAAGTAATGACCAAAAGGGTATCATGCAAGAGCCTGCATGTACCAGTATATATATGTAAATCAAATAGTACCAAACAAGGTATATATATACCCACACAAATAAACCAGATTTAGTCTAAGCAAAAATGTCATTAAAAAGCAGCAGTATTGGAGTAGCAGTACAATAGAAACAGGAATCAACAGAAGTAGATATCACTCCATATCGTACACTAAAGCGCCACTAAGGTCAACCTGGTGTAGGAGTTGTTTAAATTTGCATAAGTTTGGGGCAGTTACGATTTCAGGATCTAAATTGTTCCAAAGTGGAATTACTCTATTTGTGAAGAAGTACTTTCTGCAATCAAGCCTGTGCCTACAACTTTTTAGTTTTAAAACATGACCCCGGGTGCCGGTTTGCCCAGCATATGTAAAGAATTCAGCGGAATTGACATTATCCACCTGGTAAATTATTTTGTAAGCTTGCGTAAGATCTGCCTTTACTCTGCGGGTTTCCAAAGTCTCGAGCCCCGTTATTGCGAGACGATCCCTGTAAGAAAAATCGCTAATTTCAGGGATTCTTTTAGTGAATCTTCTCTGAACGGTTTCAAGTTTAATGATATCCTTTTTTAAATGTGGTGACCACACGCAAGAATTATACTCCAAGATTGGTCTGACATACAGTATATACATTGACACTAAAAATTTCAGATTCCTACAACAAAATGACTTGAAAATTACAGCAGTTTTTTGATAGGCTTTCGCGCAAATTTTGTCACAATGCGTCGAAAACTTTAAGTCGTGGGATACATAGACTCCTAAATCTTTTACGATTTCAACTTTTGGTATTTTGCATCCATTCACCTCAAAATCACCCGCTAGATAGGGAGCACAAATTTCAAGTATGTAGTGCGCTTTTATGAAACGCTATCGAAAGCTGGTTTTCTGAAGCCCATTCAAAAATATTTCTACAATCTCTCAAAAAATTTTCAAAATCGGCCAAAGAATTTCCCGACAAGTATATTTTTGTGTCGTCAGCAAACAATTTTAACATCAGAATTGACACATACATCAGGCAAGTCATTTATGTAGATTAAAAACAGTACAGGCCCAAGAACACTACCTTGTGGAACTCCACTTAATACATCACCTACATTTGATAAGACATCATTTACCTTGACGTATTGGGTCCTTCCGCTTAAAAAAGCGCTGAACCAATGTAAAGCACGCCCCCTAATGCCATATGAGTACAGCTTGCCTACGAGCTTAACATGAGAAACGGAGTCAAAGGCTTTACTGATATCTAAATATAGAGCTTTCACTCCCTCCCTCTCATTTCGTTTGAGGGACCATGAATTTATGCACTCCAGCAACTGAGTTTGTGTTGATCGGTGTGATATGAAGCCATGTTGCTCTTTGGTTTTAAGTTTGTTCCTGAGGAGATGATCGAGCAGAAATTTTTTCAGAACTTTCTCCATAATTTTGCAACATATACACGTTAGAGACACTGGCCTGTAATTTTCCGGATTTGACCTCAAACCTTTTCCTTTATAGATTGGAACGACGTGCGCTACGAGCCAATCATCAGGAAGTTGTCCTTCGTTGAAAGACTGCTGAAAAATTATCTGTAGGGGGCGACAGAGTTGCTCTTTACAAAGCTTCAAAAATTGAGCACTAATTTTGTCCGGACCAGCAGCAGAATTTTTGCACAGAGTACTCACAGCTTCAAGAATAGAAGTACGCGTGAACAGCAAATTTTCAAAACAATAATCAAATTCCTTCTCCACCAAGTTAACATCTCTCCCATTATCCCGTACAAAAACAGATTCAAACTGAGAGTTAAGTAAATTGGCTTTATCCTTATCGTGAACAGCTGTTGTCCCTCCCACAGATAACACAGACACATCTTCACGACACCTAAGTTTACGTCTTACGTAGGTATAAAAAATATGAATAATAAATATAAATATAAAATAATAAATATAAATAATAAATAATAAAATATGATATAAAAAGGTAGGTATATATATATGTATAAAAGTTGTCAATATAAGCCAGATCCGTTGGATACAAATTTGGACCACAGGGTAAAGCCGAACGCAACAGAAAAAACTCACACATACGAAGTGATCAAATAAGTAGATTTTTCAAAGTTCATTTTTCCGGGCAAGCTTGTGGTATCATTCGAAAGGTCAGGCCTGGAGATATCCCAAAAATTTAAATTCTAGATCTCAACACATTACCTTTAATTAGTTTTGGTTAATTAACGTTTTCAAAAGCTGCATTTGACCGTTTTAGCTCATATTATAGGGTGCTCTACGAGCTACCTCATGATATCTACTTTTGTGATATATATCTATGCCTTGAGGGAATTTCCTCAGCCATTCATTTATAATTTGCATATAGATATGATGAAAATTTTCCAGAAGAGATAAAAATTATAAATGACTTAGGAGATTATGAAAGATATGCGTAGATGGATAAATATATCCGCACAAGCTATATCTATACACACTTTATATATTATATATACATATATATATATATATATATATATATATATATATATATATATATATATATATATATATATATATATATATATATATATATATATATATATATATATATATATATATATATATATATATATATATATATATATATATATGTACTAGGAGTCATAAATATGCTTTTAAAAGTGTTTATTACTTCTACATATGCTGTCACGTTGACTTCTCTGATAGCTAGCTTTCATTCAGTTTCTTGTTTGTGGAATGATAAATGTGTTAGCTGAGTGTGTTAACTTTTCTCTTCTCATTAGGGAAATGGTCGAAGCGGAGGCCGGGGAAAGTAGACAAGCAGGCACAGTTTAAGATAGATGTATTTTTTATAAAAGCTATATACTGACTTCATACATAAGTTTTACGTATATAAGATAAAAATGTTGTACGTACGTATGAATACCTTTGGGGTTATATAATTTATACATTGCATAAAAATCGCATATAAAAAGTTGATCGTATGTGTAACTATATAACTGTTAAGGCAGACTGTTTTTTTAATTTTCTCGGTAGGAAGTTTTTCTTTTCATTTTCTCGGGGCCCTTTATATGTGGTGTAAAATTAAGCAGCTTGGCCTGCTCCTTATAGTCTTTTAGAATCAATTTGGTCTGACAAGCCCAATACGGCATTTGATTTGATATCAAAGTCGAAAATAAAATGTTAGGTAATGGCTAGGACAAAATCAATTTTTTAAGTTCTTCATGCGTGTATGTTTCGCATGTATCTTCGTACGTAGTCGACTTTCTCTGAAATCTTCTCATCTATACATAAACTTTGGGAACGTAATTTTGTGATATTTTTGTGGTGTTTTTTTACTTTTTTGATTTCTTTCTGTTTCAGCAATGGAGCCAACAATCGTCTCCCAGATTCGGGTGGATCGTCCTTGGCCGCCGGGGGGAAGGCGATGCTGCGACCCCCGCCGCCGATTGTGACCAATGAGCTGGCCCTCAGCCTGACTGATCCCCTGACCCTTGATCCCCAGGCCTACCGATATCTGGTTCAGGACGTCACAGTCCTAAAGACCCTCCTGCTGCGACTCAAGCGGGTCCTACAGGATGTACGTCTACGTGTCATATATCTGTATCCATCTGTCTGATTGCATATATAAACTGTTAGTGGTGGGTGCTTTTTACTTACGTCAAAACAGATGGTTTGAAATAAACTAACGTACGGGCTTTGCGATACCCGGCTGGCATTTTTTATAGTTTTGAAAGTGGGGGGGGGATTGGGGGGTCTTCCGAAAGGTGTGGGAGGGGGCGAGCCAAAGGTATAAATTTACCTAATTTTTTAGCGAAAAATTAGCATTTTTATAAGGTAAAAATTCCTAAAAAATCGCTGTTTTTAAGCTTAAAACGAACTTATAAGTCCATAAATTAATAAAAATTCAGAAAATTTTTGAAAAGTTGACCTCCCCCACTAAAAAATGCCAGCCCGGGGCTGTCACTCCCCGCTCCCCATGGTATACGTATATATGGTTTGTATGATACTATACGTTTATTAATTTTGTCTATTGAATGTTGTAGGCCGAAACCGCCAGTCCCTTTGATGTTGCCGCTGGCAATAAGGTAAATTAGGTTTACACTGAGTGACTCTGGTTGGTATATATACACTTGTGGTCGTATCGTATTGTTACTTTAATGCGTTAGTGTTTCCATGCATAAGTTTTGCGTATTTTAAGACTTGCTTTTTCCTTCATGTGTAGCCGGCTATGCAGCTCTTACCTATTGAATTCAGTCTCACTTCTAATTTTGGTCTAAGGTAATCACTTGCATAGGGGCCTCGCTACGTTCGACCAAGGTTGCTTAACTTAAGTACTTGATTCACGCAATAAACACCTGTCACGTACCTTTACTGGAATCGACTAACACACACAGTCGCAGATCGGCACACTATTGCCAATAGACACACAAGCACAGATGCGGGTTACGGTAGTCGGCCGGGCCTTCCCGAACAGATGCAAATAACAGAACCCAACGTTCGCGCCGAAAGTCTCTCTTATATAGCAACTTCCCGAAAGGGCAACATACAGTCATAGGTCAACCAGTCACGAGAGTTATTATAAATTCTATGTATAAAAATTTTGGCAAAAGTCTACACTGACGTACATCTCTCAGAATTCCTTGAATTTGAAAGCTGAGCGTTAAGTTTTTCGAGTATTGTTTTGTCTAATCATAAAATGTCAAACTGAAGTTTAACTAGAACTAAATCCTTCTGACGTGCATGGCTCCCCGTCTAGTCACAACACCAGAAACATTTACGTATGTCTGTCATTAGTAATATGTACCTTACCTACCTAGCATTAAATATATATATATATATATGTGTGTATATAGTAAGAGTTCAACGTCACACATGTGTATATTTCCGGTATTTATCGCATGGACAGTTTTTGTCATATTTTGGCTATTGTTCTAGACGGAGGCTCGATTTTTCCCGGCTGACCACCATAACCATCCGACTGTCCCACCCTGTCCGTCCTCTGAGTCCAGCACGATTACCAGTCCAATGGACTCTTCCACCAGCTCCGTCTCCGCCTCCTTTGCCTCCTCCTCCTCCACAAATGGACTGGTCTCTCGACTACAGGAGGTCAGTTGCAGCCATCAAGATGGTTTTTTTGGACAAATAATTGGAGGGAGGTCCAAAAGTGGGGGGGAGGCTGAATTAGACTAAAAATGGTTACAGTACAGTGTCGCCTATTTTCCACATTTTATTATACTGCTATAACTAAGCTGAAAAGGTGTTCTTCAAAAATTAGGTTTTAGCACAAAAATATACGATTTTTGACCAAGTAATTCCGGCAATGCCGGAAAATGTTTGAAAATTTTGACCAAAAATCCTAAATATTTGGCAACTTCTTGGCCCCTAGGGTGAGTGGGGGGAAGCCGAAAAATGTTGGGGGGCGGCGAGTGGGGTGAGGCAAAACTAAACTAAACCCAGTTAAGAGTACATAAGAGTGTTTAGTGATTTTGAGTGATTTAGTGAGTACCTACCTATCTGATGCAGTAACTTGCAGTCAAGAATACATAGCAGGGTTTTTGTGGTTTTCTGTTTTTAGCAGATTTGTCATTGTTTTGAAGGCCTTCTTTTGATTGTTTCTGTTTCCGTTTTCAGGAAAATGCTGAGCTGCGAGCAGAAGTGACCGCTTTGCGCCGAGAATTGGCCCTAAAGGATGGTCTACTGCGATCCCTTCAGCTGCAGGTGGTAAAAATAATAATTAATAAAAAATTATGTTGAATTTTATGAAAAATTAAAAATTAAATTTTAATAATAAGAATTTATTTAAATTAAATTAAACTTAAAAGGATACCCTCAGTGCGGCATCGAATTTTTCCAGAGATCTGTTGGAATATGACCAATTCGTACAACCGCCGGATTCAGTTTATGTTTGTCGAAATTCTGCGCCCTCTCCCGTCCACCTGTCAAACTTCTTTTCCCAGATATGACATGTACACCTTCAAGCTATCTTTAAATTTATTAATTAATATTGTGGCTTTGAACGTATCCGACACAATGACATAACAGCTTCGATTTTCGAATCGAGGGGAACCGTTTTTGCGAAGAGTTAAAGACATTTAACCTTTTCTAAACCTATTTTCTAAAAACATGGCAATACAATAATTGTCTCTGTGCTCGTGTGTAGTCATTTTCATTTTGTTTTCTTCTCATCTTATTTCAGAGTAGTCCGACTGATCCCAGCACTACGACAACGCACAATAGCAATTCTTCTTCAAAAAATAGCAACAATAACAATTCTTCCCTTACTGGTCCTTTGGCGGCCCAGTCCCTTCCATTTCGCCATTCCCTATATCAGCAGTCCCATCCCCCTCCTTTAAAAACAGCTGGCAATTGCTTGCTACAGGTGGGCCTTTAGCATTTTTAGATGAAACGTAAATTAGTACTATCAAGAGTACATAACAGAATAACAGTATGAAACTCTTACACTATCATGTACAAATCATGCTTGACATGATGCTGGGTTCGTTAACTCGGAGGGGACCCCCCCAAAGTCTCGGGGATGTCCCACCTAACACTTGTTACATTCTTTCATATAAGTGTGTGTCTGCTCGCTGATTCGCTAATTAGCATAGGCTTACAGCAGTATGCTTTTTATTAGTAATTTTTAATTAATTATAACTTTAATTAGGTTAACGTAATTAAAAAATAAATTCGACAACTTTGTAACATTTTTCTGCTCTTAATGATATAAAAATTGTTGCACACTACATTCCTACGAATTTTTGTTTTGTGAAACAATCTTTATATCATTAGAAAGAGCAGAAAAATGCTACAAAGCTGTCGAATTCGTTTTTAATTACGTTTATCTACTTAAAGTTATAATTAATTTATTAAAAATTACTAATAAAATGTCTACCGTAAGCTTCAGCTAATTATCGAATCAGCGAGCAGACACACACACTTATATGAAAGCATGTAATTAGTGTAGGATGGGGCACTGACGAATTATTTTCGAGGGAGGAGGCTCGAAGTTGCCCCCTCATTGCTGATCAAAAATGGGCGAGCATATTTTCTGAAAAAGTTTGCAAATTTTTAGGGTTTTTTAAGCAAACATTGCCAAAAATCGCTAAAAATGACTAATTTTAGGTGTTTTTTACGCTACAAAAGCTAATTTTTCGTTAAAAATCCGGCGAAGCCGGAAATTTTTTGAAAATTGAGGGTTAAAATGGTATGTTTTGGCAATTTTTCGGGTTATGGGGGGAGGTCGCAATGGGGGGCTCCTTGAATTGAGATGGGGGGAGGTCACCGAATGGATCCCTGATAGCATATTACTCTGCCCACTGTGCTGAACCGTGGAGAGCGACTCTTTTGAGTTTATCTACATCATCAAGAAATGGGGCCTTTTAGAGATGATTGAAAAATGTTAATACTAAATCTTGATAATGAATCGCAAAGGAGGGACGGAGTGAGGGTGACATGTTTCTTTTAGTCGTTTCTATACGTAATTGCACGCCCTTATTGTATATGCATTGTACTCCCTTCCTTAAATTTATGGTTTCATAAATTACGACATAACAGTATTTCTAACGTTATTTTCCTCTTTATAGGGTGGCAATGGTAGTACTGGGATTTCAAACGGTTGTGATGATGATTCAATGACGACGACGACGACGACGGGTTCCTCCCTTGACTCCGCCACCACTCCTCCCCTCTCACCCCCTCCAATATGGTATGGTATGGACACAATACGTTGTGTATACTGTAAACACGACTGTATACTACGGACCAGGGCTGTATCCAGGATTTTGAAACGGGTGGGGGGTTGGAGAGGTCTAACCCACAGGTCACTGTTGAAACCTGAATTTTTCCAAAAAAAGTCAAATTTGACCTAAAAATAGCAAAACTGTCATTTTTCTCCCGAAAATGGTTGTTCAGACCCCCTGGACTCCCCCCTTCGGATACACCCCTACTACTGACGTAGCCCTGTTGTGCTGCTTTATTGTACAGCTCATTTCAAATTCTGTTAACGAAAAAACCTGCTTAGGTGTGCAAATATTTTTTAGACATTTTCTTGCTTTGCTTCTGAAGCTTCGTTTATAACTAACTGTACGTATATATCTCCAATACGAGATTATTAACTCTGCGAGTTGTTAATCTATGTATTACTAATTCTTGTTCTAATTTGTGGTTTTTGGGTTTCTTACCATAACACTGTTAGGATACACCTACCATTGGTTGTTGGAATTTGACTGTTGGCTGACATGCGGCCAGTTATTGTAACCGTACCAAACCGTACTGGGACTTTGGTCTGTTTTAGGCAAACGGCGCCTCCCAGAAAGATGGACGTGTCCCACCCTGATCCCCGCAATGGCCTGTTGTTAGCTGGATCGAGCCCGGTAAGCTTGGGCTGAATTTCGACAAGAAAAGATTTATAAAGAGATAGACGTTAACAGCTGCACAGTTTAAGACCGTCCGTTATTCCTTTTTAGGATGAAGGGCACTTTCTTTAGGTTTGCTTGCTCTTGGAAAGTGTTAGAGGAGGTATGTAATGCACTGTTCTGAGCGGCCCCTTTGGCTTTTGGATACGGGTTTTTCTTTGCTCTACCATTGTCAGTTCATTTGAAGTGACTAAGGCAAAGCGACCCTAGTGTTTTGGAAAGACTGCCAAAATCCGTGGCGTCTAGCATGTTTTCATTTTCTCCATCTCCAGTTTTTCATATATGGGTGTGCGCTGAGAGGCTGTCCCATTCGAGTTTTTTTACAGTTGAAACTAAATCTCCATCAAGTGGTCAATTATGTATCAGGGGTGTTGACAGACATCTGCAGTTGGCTGTTATTATTTGTTTTCATAGTGTTTTCATTATTTATTGTCTGTATATATACCTTGGCTTCAGGTAATCTCACCGAATGGTCATTATTCTGCCAAAGATTCAGTGAATGTAACCACATCCCTTTGGTAGGAAAACATTTTAATACAGCTATTGTCTGTTGTTTTTAGAGATCTAAAAAGTGTGAAAAAAAGTCAGCGGGCTTAACAACATTTTCTAGTATCAATCCACTAGTAGTTTAATAAAGTTTATGTTTTCTTGGCTCAAGAAGGGGAACCTTTTGTGATTTTTTGAAGCGGATAGAATACTCATTTTCTCATTTCGCAAACAAAGCACTGCGCAGCATATATCCTGTAAGTACTCTATCGTTAACAGAAGCATGCTGTTTTCTATTTTTAGTACAAACGTCTAAAGGAACCTTTTTGGTGGCTGGTAGTTGGGAACTACCAGTGAATTTTGAATTCAGTGGAAACGAGCTCAACTGTAGTGATTTCGATGCATTTCTGTGGGATTTTATTTGTGATTTCTGATTTATCGAATCTCAAGATCCTGTTCGATCTTTCTAATTCGAATGCTTTAGTGGGGTAGTAGCTGGAAGATAGATCATGCTGTTGCTGTGATTTCATTGGATAGTTCAGTCAGCTGATTTGCACAATTCCCTATAGGATGTTCTATCCAATCCAGTATAGATATTTAAGATGACCAGTCGCCTGGGTTTTTAGACTAATTTGCATATTGTAGAGTTGGTTAGTTTTTGGCATTATTTTTTAGGTTAACCTTGGCATTTTGTGGAGTAGGAGGGAAAAATTTTATTAGTGGAAGTCTAAATTATTCACGTCATACATTTTGCTAAATTTTTGAATTAACGATCATTTCTTTTGGCTGCTGTTGTAGTCTTTAACTCTGCATTTTATTTGAGGAAATTGTTGCGTTTCTTTGCTCGAAATTGATTGAAAAAGAAAATTTGTTTTAAAGCTATGGTAGAAGGGGGACCTTTAATTCTTTTGTGAATTTAAACAGTATAATATAGTTACGTTGGCTGTGTGATATTGTAGTAGTAGTCTGTGAAGCTGTACGCAATATTTGTCAAACTGTAATTTAAGACCGCAGTGGATTTTTGTAAGCTAAGGATGTACGTACAACAGCAGTCTAAGCTAGTCTTTTCTTTTTGTTAAATCGTGTTGTAAAGCTGACACCTATGTACTAAGCCATTGAGAAAGTGTTGACACAGTGTTAAGATGGCGGGATCGTCACATAAAAGTCACAAGTGCGAAAAATAAAATACAGTATACGTATATTTACCATAATAATAGTTCATACTTTTGTACAGGGCGTCGTTGTATTATAAAAAATCTAAGTATGTGCAAGACGTGGTTTTATTTGAAACAAAGAAAATGTACAAGCGGTCGCGTAATAGAAAGTGGATGGTTTCAATGGAAAATATGTCAGTTTTCCCAAACGTTCAAAAATGTACTGGGTCGGACTTTCAAGATTTTGGAGCGTGCCGAGGTCGGGTCGGGCCGGTTCAATATCCGACCCGTGCTTATTTGTAAAAGTTACAAGTCTTATTTGTCACTGAGATAATGATTGTTATGCTATGTTTTTCATTTGTAATATATGTGTATATGCGTAGATTTTAGTATTTATTTGCGACGCTTCACCTTGTAGATAATGATGCAGCTTTCTGTTGCCATATTTTGTGCACTGCTAACTTCATGGTCTACTGCTTGTCCTGATGTGTTTAGTTTTTGTATGTTTTACTCAGTGACAAGGTTATTGTTAAATTGTTATAGTCATCTCATCTCAATGTATTTATAATTTTTAAGCTTCAGCGTTTATGCTGTATAGATACCAATAATTGA
>JASAND010017001.1:0-42619 GCA_030248195.1 Trissonchulus latispiculum
TGGTGGATTCACTGAATTTGTATGATGGCCAATCGTTTTCAGTTGATGATGATAGAAATGAAGGGGCTTCCCACCACAAACGCGACTTCAGTAATTCCTTTGCAGAGGAGGATCGTGAAGCAAAATCAGCTGGGTTCTGTTGGGTGTCGACGTAGCGAAATTCCAAGTCAGAAATTGAGTTGATTTGATTGATCCTATTGCGTACAAATGGAGTCAGTGCTTTCGTAGGGTTGAGCCAGTGCAGCACATATTGGGAAATCCGTCCAAATGTTGCGGCGCTGAATAGAAACAGGCAGGGCTGAAGAGACGAACTGAAGACATTTACTACCTAGATGTACAGCAATCAGTTCAAGACGAGTATCGTCATCGTCTTACGAATTGGAGCCAGCCGCGCTTTTGCAAGAAGCAAGGTGACGTGGACATTGTTCCCCGTCAAAATGCGCAGATAAATGCAGATTCCGTAGGCCAAAAGTGAAGCATCGCAAAAACAGTGCAGTTCAAATTCTTTCCCATTTCCAGTGAAACGAGGAATCTTCAAATTTTTCAGGAGTGATAGATCAGTGATAATGCTTTGCCGCTTCGTTGTGTCTTCAGCAGGAAGTGTATCGTCCCAATCCCGCTTGTCCTTCCACAGCTTTTGTAGAAACAATTTGCCTTGTAAAACAGAAGGGCTCACCAATCCCAAAGGATCAAAGATTGATGCAAGAAAACGCAGCACTGTGCGTTTAGTTGTAGGCCCTGTGATATCCATAACCTTTTCATTTGGTATGGAAAGCGTATCTTCTGTGGGATTCAGCGGAAGACCAAGCACCTTACACTTCCCAGATGCTCTGTCGTAGAGTGGAATAGCTTGCAGCGCTTCGGGTGAGTTGGTAGCCCATTCTCGTACATTCATTGAAGCGGCTTCAAACAGTCGTTTTGTAGTGTGATAGAATTCGATTGCTTTATCAATAGACTGTGCGCCAGATAATGTTGTCAACGCAGATGTTTTGAAGAATATTCAAGGCAACATCGCCACCGTCGTCTTTCCGCAGATGAAATTGAATGGTTGCTCCTAGTAGAAAAGGGCTTGAGATCACACCGAAAGGAACTCGAGCAAAACGATAGATCTGAACATTGTTGTCGGTTGATAGAACACTGGGATCCTTAAGCCACAGAAATCTGGTCACATCTCTGTCTGTTTCTTGGAGACCCACTTGAACAAAAGCCTTCTCAATATCAGATGTGATAGCTATACGGTTGCATCGAAATCTGAGTAGAATGGCAACGATGTCGTCCAAGATGATAGGCCCTCTGTATAGACACTCATTGAGACTCTGCTGGCATTCGTTGGCCTTGGCTGAGGCGTCGTAGACGATGCGAAGTTTGGTTGTCCTGCCAGGAGTGATGACAGCGTGATGAGGGATGTAGTGCAATTTTGAAGACGATATTGCTGTGTCGTCAATCTTTTCGATGAAAGCTTTCTTCAATTGATCTTGAAGAACTTTCTGATATTGGCTGAAAACTGTCGGATCAGACTTATATCTTCGAATTAGTGAGTTAAGTCGTTCCAGTGCTAGTTGAAAGTTTGAAGGCAAAATGAAATCGGCTTGTTTCCAAGGCCATGTGACATAATAGCGACAATTTTTATACACAACAGTGGTATTGAAATTTTGCAAAGCAACTTCGTCTCCGGGATCATCGTTCTTTTCTTTACTCCCCAACGTTTCCAGATCCCACAGGAATTTGAAATCATGACCTCTGCATTCTTGCTTGTGACAGTTGGACTGAAATTCCATATTGGAATATCCATATGAGTAGAATGCAATTGTTGTTGCTGACGAATCTGAGACCACAGTACTCGTGACATTTGGTTGTCTGCCACCAAGCAACCAACCTAGTGTAGTATTGATACGATGGAGCCCGTTGTTGAGTGAGATCTTATCACCAGTGAAAAGGTCCCACATGTAGTCAGCTCCAATCAGAAAATCAATTGAAACATTTTCAAACTGTGACGGGATTTTGTCGGCCATTGGCAGATCATGAAACAGTTTCCGGAAAGTTGTAAAGTTGATAGGAGCGGTTTGAATATTTCCAGTGATGAACGGAATGATGTTGACTATCAGCTGAAAAATTTTGCCATTGCAAAGACGCACACCAACAACTGACGATTTTGCATTAGTTGTAGTCGGTGTTGTGGTCCCAAAAGTGATAACAGACAGATCTCCGGTTGGAAAAGATTTTAATTGTAATCTTTCAGACAGTCGTTCAGTGATGTAGCTGCGTTGACTACCGTTGTCAAACACACCTCGGGTAGTAACAGTTGTACCATGATTGGTAATAAATGTAGCGGTGACTGTTTGGAGCAGAGAGACTTCGCTTGAGGCAAGCAGTTGAAGTTCTCGATGATGTGAGGAGGATTCGACCAGACAAATCAGACAAGTCGTATCAGACAAATCCTTTGATTGATTTGAGGCGACCATTGTTGTAGACGAACGCTGGTCTGAATACTTAGCAAAGCATATGCTGGAGTGGTGTTGCTTGGATGCCTTGCAGTGATAACATGGCTTGATGCGATTGCACTGCTGAATAGAGTGGTTGGAACCCAAACAGTTGAAGCACAGTTGTTCATTCATCAGCCTCTGCTTTCTCTCTCTCGCAGTTGTAACCTTTGGCAATGCTCGAGAAAGTGACCCTTTTCATCACAGAAAGGGTAAATCCGATCAGCTTCTCCAAAGGTCGGCCTTGTTGCGCTCCGAATTGATTTAAATGGTCGTTGAGTTTGTTGCAGCCGTTTTTGTGACGAGTGGCTGACCAAAGCATTTGTTGTCGGAAGGAACCGTCTGCTCCGTGTAGTTGTATCTTTCCCACTGCTTGAGTGGCGTAAGTATTGTTGGTGTTGTTGTTGTTGTGATGGTTTGTCGTTATTGTAGTTTTGATAGGCGACTTCACAAATCTGAAGATGCTGTCGCAGGTGCTCACGAAGTTTATCTACATTCCATTCTTCCGAATCTTCCTGTCTTTAATTTTCCATCTGAACCAAAACGGCTGGAGGGAGTTTTGATCGGATTTGTGTAGAGAAGTGACGATGATTGACATCTTCTCCGACAGCCTGTAGTGCATTCAAGTATTGTTCAACGCGGTCTACAACAGATCGGAAATCTTTCAATTTGTAGGCAGCAGGAAGGTCACTCAGAGCTGTGTAGTGAGCATCAATAATCAGATTAGTGTTTCCATACCTTTCATTCAGCATGTCGGTTGCAGCTGAGTAGTTGGCTTCAGTGATAGCCAAACCAGCGATAGTCTTGGCTGCTTCTCCTGTCAGCTGGCCGGCAAGGAAACTCATTTTATCGACTGCTGTCAGTGACGGGTTGTCATGCACGGTGATTTTGAATCTGTCCCAGAAGTTTTGCCAATTGACAATGTTGCCGTCGAACTTCGGAAAGTCCAATTTCGGCAATTTTATTGCAGTTGCGGATCATGGCAATCGTTGTGATTGGCGTAAAGCATCAGCCATTGGTTGATTGGCTTCCTTCATTGCTTGTCGGTCGGCTTCCGCTTTGATGTTGTCGCGTTCCAATGTTAGTTGTCCTGAAAGTGTCCTGATTGCACAATTCAGTTCTATCAAAGTTGCATCCACCAGAGAAAGCAGTTCAGCATCATGCTCGGATTGTTGTTCAGCGGCAGTCTGATCCCTTTCGCTGGTCCACTGATAGGCAAGATACTGTCGTTGAAACTCTTTGAAGGAGTCCGAGTTTGTCTTGTACAATCTCGAACCACTAACTATGTGGGTTTCTGGCTTTCCGATCCGACTCCTACGTTGTATTGTACAATCTGAAAGCCCCAGGCTGTCCGATTCCGAGTTTCGGGTCCTTGGAACCCCTTCCGATTCTCTCCGAAACAGAAAAACTGCAATTTACGACGAACTCCGATTATTTCCGAAACAGCAAAATCTATCTCCGATCCATTCCGCATCGCCACAAAATAACTTTCTATTTAAATAGTGACCCCTATACACAAGCACGCTATTTATTTCCGATTTATTTCCGAGTGCACGCATGCATTGGGACCCCGGAAATTTCAAAACTCGGAAACTAGGTGAAGTTCTTAGAGCAAAATCCAGAATTTTTCGATAGAAATTCCAAAACCCGAATACTTAGTGAAGCGCTTTGAACAAAATTCCAGAGTTTCTGGCGGAAATTTCAAAACTCGGATAAGTGCTTTGAGCAAAATCAGAATTTTTCGATAGAAATTCCAAAAGTTGGAAATTAAGTGAAATTGTTTGAGGAAAATCAGGCAGGGTTTTGAAGGAATACCATAACTCCACACTTTGCAATTCCATAGGTCTGAAACTAAAGTCTGACACAAAAATGTGTGTACAAAATCTATAAGGCCTCCAGTGAACTAAATATACGTCGTAACCCCATAAAACCATATATTTTCAGAATCCTTGCAGCGAGACCAACATTTTTATAAAATTTAAAATTTTTTAAAATTTCAAACATTTTAAAATACCGGTTTATCGGGGAATTCTTTCGGGCCGTTCAAGCTATTCGGCTCATTCTTTTTGCAATATGAATGCATGCATGAATGCATATTTGCAATGAAAAATTTGCACGTCCAAAGACGCATCGATTGACACAAGAACGAAAAAAAATCGGTTGAGAAATAAGCATTTTATTCTAAAATTTCGTTTTTCCATTTCCTTTGATGTTTGCCGCTTTTTGCAACTTTGACTGGTTATTAGTCGCGACTCGCTCAACGGAAAATTTTTTCAATTAGGTTTTCAGGACCGCCTAGGCGCCTGCTTTCACGTGATATATGTGGCATTTCAAATTTTGAAAGTAGATTTTTTTGAAAAATACCAAATTTTGACCAGAAATTTCGGCAAAGCAGATTTAACAAAAGTGCGTAAAAATAAGATAATCATAAAATTCAAGCTGAGCTGAATCCAACGATATAAAGCTTTTGTCGCTACGACTTATATTGCTCCAGCAATGAATTTTTAAACATTATCCCTTATTTCCGCTGGTTTTTGGCTCTCTTTGATGTTGCCGCCATGATTTGACTGAAGCACTGTAAACTAGCAAAACCAGCGGAAATAAGGGATAATGTTTAAAAATTCATTGCTGGAGCAATATAAGTCGTAGCGACAAAAGCTTTATATCGTTGGATTCAGCTCAGCTTGAATTTTATGATTATCTTATTTTTACTCACTTTTACTGCTTTGCCGAAATTTTTGGTCAAAATTTGGTATTTTTCAAAAAATCGACTTTCAAAATTTGAAATACCACATATATCAGGTAAAAGCGGGCGCCTAGGCGGTCCTGAAAATCTAATCGAAAAAATTTTCCGTTGAGCGAGTCGCGAGTAACAACCAGTCAAAGTTGCAAAAAGCGGCAAACATCAAAGGAAATGGAAAAACGAAATTTTAGAATAAAATGCTTATTTCTCAACCGATTTTTTTCGTTCTTGTGTCAATCGATGCGTCTTTGGACGGGCAAGTTTTTCTGAAAGAATGAGCTGAATAGCTTGAACGGTCCGAAAAAATTCCCCGATAAACCGATATTTTAAAATTTTTGAAATTTTAAAAAATTTTAAATTTTATAAAAGTGTTCGCCTCGCTGCAAGGATTCCGAAAATATATAGCTTTATGGGATTACGACGTATATTTAGTTAACTGGAGGCCTTACAGATTTTGTACACACATTTTTGTGTCAGACTTTAAATAAAATTGGTTGCGCAAATTTTCTGATTTTTCGATGGAAATCCCAAAAGACGGAAACTAAGTGCATTTCTTTGAAGAAAATTCCAGACCTTATGACGGAAATTCTAAATGCAGAAAATAAGTTATGTCATTTGAGCCAAATTTCTGATTTTTCAATGGAAATTAGAATGGAGATTGTGCGTGATTTAACCCCGACTCGAAGCCACCTGGCTCTTCTCCAAAAATATCTCCTTGCCCACCTCTCCTTGGACATAGTTGCTATGGACCTGATGCACTTTGGATCGCAAGGAACCCGGGATGAGAAGAAACGCGTCGTATACATCATCGATTATCTCACCCGCTATGCGGAAGCGTTCGCGATGCCGAATGAACTCACCAAAACCCACAGCCTATTGGTACTTCAATGGGTTTGCGCGTCTGTCAAAAGATTCTTATCCCAATTGCTGGCTGACAATTACGTTTTCTGACATTCCGAAAAGCAAACATGGAAATTCCAAAACTTGGAAACTAAGTGAAGTGCTTTGAACAAAATTCCAGAATTTTTGACGGAAATTTCAGAACTGGGAAACTAGGTGAAGTTCTTAGAGCAAAATCCAGAATTTTTCGATAGAAATTCCAAAACCCGAATACTTAGTGAAGCGCTTTGAACAAAATTCCAGAGTTTTTGACGGAAATTTCAAAACTCGGATACTAAGTAAAGTTCTTTGAGCAAAATCCAGGATTTTTCGACAGAAATTCCAAAACTCGAATACTTAGTGAAACACTTTAAACAAAATTCCACAGTTTTTTACGGAAATTTCAAAACTCGGAAACTAGTAAAGTTCTTTGAGCAAACTCCATGATTTTTCGATAGAAATTCCAAAACTCGAATACTTAGTGAAGCGCTTTGAGCAAAATTCCACAGTTTTTGACGGAAATTTCAAGACTCGAAAACTAAGTAGAGTTCTTTGAGCAAAATCCATGATTTTTCGATAGAAATTCCAAAACTCGAATACTTAGTGAAACGCTTTAAACAAAATCCAGAATTTTTCGATGGAAATTCCGAAAGTTGGAAATTAAGTGAAATTGTTTGAGGAAAATCAGGCAGTGTTTTGAAGGAATACCATAACTCCACACTTTGCCATTTCATAGGTCTGAAATTAAATAAAATTGGTTGCGCAAATTTTCTGATTTTTCGATGGAAATCCCAAAAGACGGAAACTAAGTGCATTTCTTTGAAGAAAATTCCAGACCTTATGACGGAAATTCTAAATGCAGAAAATAAGTTATGTCATTTGAGCCAAATTTCTGATTTTTCAATGGAAATTAGAATGGAGATTGTGCGTGATTTAACCCCGACTCGAAGCCACCGGGCTCTTCTCCAAAATTATCTCCTTGCCCACCTCTCCTTGGACATAGTTGCTATGGACCTGATGCACTTTGGATCGCAAGGAACCCGGGATGAGAAGAAACGCGTCGTATACATCATCGATTATCTCACCCGCTATGCAGAAGCGTTCGCGATGCCGAATGAACTCACCAAAACCCACAGCCTATTGGTACTTCAATGGGTTTGCGCCTTTGTCAAAAGATTCTTATCCCAATTGCTGGCCGACAATTACGTTTTCTGTCATTCCGAAAAGCAAAATTGGAAATTCCAAAACATGGAAACTAAGTGAAGCGCTTTGAACATAATTCCAGAGTTTTTGACGGAAATTTGAAAACTCGGAAACTAAGTAAAGTTCTTTGAGCAAAGTCCATGATTTTTCGATAGAAATTCCAAAACTCGAACACTTAGTGAAGCGCTTTGAGCAAAATTGCACAGTTTTTGACGGAAATTTCAAAACTCGGAAACTAAGTAAAGTTCTTTCAGCAAAATCCATGATTTTTCGATAGAAATTCCAAAACTCGAACACTTAGTGAAGCGCTTTGAACAAAATTCCAGAGTTTTTGGCGGAAACTTCAAAACTCGGATACTAATCAAGTGCTTTAAGCAAAATCCAGAATTTTTCGATAGAAATTCCTAAGCTAGAATACTTAGTGAAGCGCTTTGAGCAAAATCTAGAATTTTTCGATGGAAATTCCAAAAGTTGGAAATTAAGTGAAATTGTTTGAGGAAGATCAGGCAGTGTTTTAAATGAATACCACAACTCCACACTTTGCAATTCCATAGGTCTGAAATTAAAGAAAATTGGTTGCGCAAAATTCCTGACTTTTCGATGGAAATTCCAAAAGTCGAAAATTAAATGGATTTTTTGAATCTTTTCCTTGGCGTATCAGCCATGGAGATCGATATTTTTGACAGACGCATTGTTTCCGTTAGGGTACCCCGATATATCCTTAACAAATAAGGCCCCAATTTTGCTCATGAATTTATGAAGAGCCTGGTGCAGCCGTGGTGGCCCCAACTGCTTTCTTGCCGCTGCTTACCAGACTCCCCTGCAAATGGATTGTCTTGACTGGTATTTGGCATTGAGTTTCTGAGTGTTGATTTGTCGTATTCAGTTGTTTTCATCAGTATTTTTTATCGTTTTGTAATTGCCAGAATCGTTTTGTATCGTACTGCTCACCTAACCAATTCTGTGTTGTACCTAGTTACTCTCTTTACTTGTGGTCTGTCTCATCTTATCTCTTTTTCGTCGGCACGTATCTGTTGTACATTAAATCCTAAAATTTATAGGTTCTGTAGTCCCTTTTACTAGGAACTTAGGATTTAGATAGGACTCAGTTAGAACTTTAGTTAGGACTTGGCTTATATCACGCTGGCAGAATTTGTACCAGTCTTATCTAACTGTCAGATACAGTGTGAAAGTTGCAGTACAGAGTTGACTGTTGACTGACACCAGCACTTGAGCGAAGAGACTCTTAGTCTGGTTCATCCAATCGTAGTTTGTGGTTGTCTACGCCCATACATTAACATAGGCTCGGGTCCTGGGGGGGCTTGTCCCCAAAAAATTTTAAAGGGGCTTGTACCTTGAATAAAAATTTTCAGGGGGGCTTGTACCTCAAGACTAAATTTGTAAAATTTTTTGAAAACCTAACGCTTATTTTATTAAAATTTGCATTACCAAAATTTGCAAAAAATCTTCAATTTTTGGAAAAACTTTCAAAATTTTGCCCGATTTTCCTGATAAATTAAACACTTTAGCTAGAAAACTCCGGCGAAGCCGGAAATGTTTTGAAATTTCACTGTTAAAACTAATTCTTCCAGTTATATTTGGTTACCTCTTGGCCATTTTTTCGTTACCCCTTGTCCCCGACGGCGATAGGGCTTGTACCTGTCCGGGTTGGGGGGTTTAGACCCCCCAGACCCCCCGCCTTAACCTATGTCTACGCCCCTGGAACGTAGACCAGATTGTTCAGGGTGCTTACGAGGCAATTCCAGGCACTGAGAACTTTGTGCCTAAATATTTCTCCTGGAAGTGCGATAGTTAAGCTCAGCAAGAGGTGTTGATCTTCTGCCTGACTCCAGAAGGTACTGACCTGTGGGCTTCTGTATAACACGACAGTTGCCCACTAGATGTTTATGTTTATATATATGTATATATATGTTTATGACGCTTAGGGAATTGTGGGGGGACGAATAGAGGAATTTTATTTACATCCCCCCATCCGTAAATTCACTCCCCCCGATACTTTTTACGCCTTGAATGCGTCGAATATTGTTATTATGGGTTATTTTAAGTTGCGGTTATTCGCAGTCAGCAAATGTTCATGAATAAGGGAAATTAAACGAAAAATTTCATTTACTGGTAGATTTTGTTTTTTCAACGAAGCAAATATGTCCGCTCACCGAAAGTAGTCTGGTTCGAGCTTAAAGAGTTAAAACTTTTAATTTTTTTTATTTTTAATCAATTTGTAGTCCGGATTGCGTCTACTTATATTAATAATGGTTGAAATTTCGAAAACTAAGCATAAACATTTTTCGTCAATCTAGAAATTCGGTCAAAATAAAAAATATTTCATAAACTAAGGTTTTATCAGCATGATTGGGAACACCGGTAAGGTCGTCAAGTGATGTTTCAGGTCATTGGAATTATTTGCTATAAAGATTCCATGCCCTAACCCACGTCCTCAAATCTTTGTGTTCTGTTAGTAAAATTTCCGAAATTCTATTCCAACAACATATTCACCGCACTCGTATTTTTGTCTCAAGCGTTTCAATGTCGTCTCTTTTTGCAGTTAACTTGATTGGTTCAAATAGAAAACCACTAAACCCAAGCGGAACCACACTTCAAAATTCAGTATATCGAATTATATTGAGCAAAACCAAGAGTACATAATGATGTAAAAGTCAGTCAGTATACACATACTGTAGAATGCTGTAATGGTAAGCCAATAACCTAAAGTTCACTCATTCAGATGTAAATGTATTGCATACTAGAATCTGGAACTGAATCAGACCTATTCTAATGTGGGTCTGAAAGTAAGACTAACCTGAATTTGTGACGAAAATGAAAACTCCAAATGATTAGGTAAGAACCCAAATTCAATACATTGGCTGCAGCAGACATCACTTGTTGTAACTGTTTGCAGACCTCCTGTTTAGAGATAATGACAATAACGGCTTTCGAGTGTGGAATAAGCAAAGGAAAAAAGGAAGTTTTCCTCAGCAGATGAGCTTTCCTAGTGAACAGGTTCGTGGACCTATGTGTGAAGTTTTTTCTAACATTTCCCATGATTTTCGTCTAAACTTATTCAATATGTATTTCTACCTTCACAAACAATAAATGAAAATTGTACTCTCGTGTAAGGACCTCGGTTCCTTAGCTAATTTTCACAATCAAGTTTGGGCGCTCAATTTTAGTCAGTCCTATAAAAGTTTCGTGTATTGACGGTCGAGTTTATACCGACCTCTTTTCCTACTCTTTCCTTCGGGCGGTTTAATTTCGGTATCTGATTGGGAATCCTGGTTTTGTCTATTTTGTCCCATTTATTCCTACATTGTCTGTGCCTTTCATGCAAGTTGTTAGTTTGTTACTGAAGTTTCCTTTTGTTATGGATATGTAAAATTTCTACATTTTCCGTATGGTTTTGTAATTTTAGTCCAAAAAGGAAATAAGCTCATGGTACTCTGCGGTGGCTGGTTATCTGGATACTCTCCAGGCAGCGGTTGCCGCAGGCTCGCGTCTATCTCTTCTAAATTAATCGGGCCTTATATTTTGTTACTGTTGGCCTACGTGCCTTCTTTTTGTCACTGTTGGCCTATGTGCCTTATTTTGTCTTTTTTCCATTGTAGGCCTTTGTGCCGTATGTTATCCTTATATTTTGTGCTTTAACTAATACTGTTTTCTTTTGTCGTTTCCTACTGTAACCTCCCCCCCAGTCCTTCTACTGCTGCGAGTGTCCCCTTTTCTGATTCTATGCATATTATGTAAACTGTATATTCCCCCATTGTGGTGATTGGCGGCTGGAAAAGTCTGTGGTTTATGGGCCTGAAGTTAGTGGTCGGCCCGGTTAATCTGTGGTTCGTGGACCCAAGTTTTGCCGGTTGGCCCGAGTGATTCGGAGCTTTGTGGGCCTGGTTCTTATCCATTTGGCCGGTGATTGGGTGTTTGGTCCGGAGTGGCTCGCGTCGTGGGGCGCCCGCTCCCCTACTGGAGGTCTGGTCCGATGGCTTGTGGGATTTTTTCCTGGCACGTTTCTCGTCAGCCTCCCTGGCCTGAAAATGTGAACTTTTATTATATCAGTCAGTATTGTGATTTTTGTTGTATTTCGGTTGTCCCCTCCTTTCGTCCGCTCCCCCTCCTCCTTTTGCCCTTTTTTTAATTTGTGTTTTGTCTTTTCATTCCATGTATATGCCTTATTTTTGTCTGATAGCTTTAATATCGTGGGGGGAATTTTTTGGACCATCTTTCGTGGGGGTTTTTCGTCTGCATGTAACCTTTCAAATCTATACCTAAAAATGTAGCACGTTCTGTTTCGAGATTCTTTGCTTGATTGGTGCCCCCTTGTTCGGCTCGGCCGTCCTATATTATGTCGTATGTTATCTTTTCTAACTGTTGTTATTTTTTCATTTTTACTAATGTATCGCGGGTGTATCCTCCATAATTTTGTACTGCCATTGCCTGCCTTCCATTTTGCCACTTCGGTGAAGCTAAAAATTTTTGTATGCTGTATTATATGCAGCCTTATATTTTTGGCATTTATTAAGATGCGCACTCGCATAATATGTCTACTCCGGGGGAGGCTTCCCTGGATCGTGTATGATGATGATATTTCTACGCTTTCTCCAAATTTCTCATAAATTCTGCTAAATTCTCCGTTGGCGTGGCCTCCCCCGGAGCATCTCTATATGTCTGCTATTTCGTAAATTTATTTTTTTAATTTTATTATTTTTCTGTCGATAGTAATATTTAGTTTTCTGGGTATTTGTCTAGTAGTTTCATAGTCATGTATCGTTCTCTTCCCTCCCTACAAATAAGTCTTCCGTATGTATTGTAAATTCTTTTCGGGTTGCTTCCCCTTTTGGATACTGCGTTCCCGTCGCGGCTAAAGGGTTCATTGTCTTTGTCTGTGTTGAGTCAATGTACTCTATATATGTTTGTATGTTGTCCCGGTATGTTCCGGAGTAGTCTTACCCGTGTCTCGAAAACACCCCTACAGTCTAGAAAAGTCAGGGGCTCGAGTAATATACAGTTTTAATTCGTGTTGATTTTCTAAAACAATGTTTTATCTCTACTAGTACCTAAGTTACGTAGGCTAACCTTCGTTTTAGTACTAATGCTGCCTGGAGGCCGCGGCGGGGGCGCGAGTTTCAATCTATAATCTGTGATTATATCTGTGGGTAATCTGTGAAGTATTTTCCAACATTTCCCTTGATTTTCGTCTAAATTTATTCAAAATGTAATGCTATCTTCACAAACAATAAATGAAAATTGTACTCTCGTGTAAGGACCTCGGTTCCTTAGCTAATTTTCAAAATCAAGTTTGGGCGCTCAATTTTAGTCAGTCTTATAAAAGTTTCGTGTATTAGACGGTCGAGTTTATACCGACCTCTTTTCCTACTCTTTTCTTCGGTGGGCTTAATTTCGGTATCTGATTGGGAATCCTAGTTTTGTCTATTTTGTACCATTTACTCCTTCATTGTCTGTGCCTTTCATGCAAGTTGTTAGTTTGTTACTGAAGTTTCCTTTTGTTATGGATATGTAAAATTTCTACATTTTCCGTATGGTTTTGCAATTTTTGTCCAAAAAGGAAATAAACTCACGGTACTAAAACAGATTGCCGGCGCGTTTCGTAGTTGAGTAGGGTAAGCGAACTAGGCGAGTCGACATGCACACACTCTAGAGCTTAGAAATTAGACATTAGTCAAACCTTTGCATATGGTAACTTTCAGAGATGTAAGTACAGATATACAGTTCTTCTTCGCTCCAAGTGCAAACGATATAGGTCACTTCACAAGCATATTTCAGTTTAATCATTAGAACCTTTCAATACAGTCCTACTAACAACCGCTTATAGTGGGAAGAGTGACGCACTGGGCACGTCCTAGTGCTATAAGCCTGTTAAGTACTTACACGTACGGTCGGCACGTTAAGGCACCAATCTTCGCATCATGTTAACTATGTGTTTATATGCGTTTGAACTAAAACGAATCTGATTGGTTAATCGCTTAGCTCATCCCTGAATAACATGTATAAGCATTCCCCCTCCGAGATCTTGGAGGAGGTACCGCTTAGCGCATTAAGCATGCGTTCAGATGCGAGTTAACTACAATTAATTTCATTAGACGCCGCAGATGCGGCGCGATAGTAACCAATCATAGTTATTTTAGTTTAATCGCATACAAACACAAAATGCTAAACGGTACGCGCATACATGTAATTTCTACATGTGGAAAGCGATTACCCAAACAAATGCGTTTTAGTTCTAACGCATATAAACACATGGTTAGCAACGATAAGAGGTTCCACCTTTTGCGTTCGGCCTATAATGTGCTGATCATCTTGGAGGCTAAAAGCACTAGAAAGAGCTGAGTGTCTCAGTCTTCCTATTATAAACCACTTTTACTAATAAAATAAACAGCTTATTTTCTGTTCTATGTATTCCTTGATGTATTAAACTATTCGTTGAAGCATTCCCAAAATATTTGTGGCGGACTCTTTGTGCAAACAAACATACCCCTGCAAATCAGAATACAAAATTAGTATTAAATAAGTAATTTCTGCGACTCCTAGAGCCAAAGTGTTAGACAAGTATGTGTGTTTGCATTGGTTTGATCAGCACCCTAAGATTGTAAGGGAAGCAGGCATAGGAAAGATTGATAAGCCTGTAACGGGAGTTCAGCTGATGGCCCTGTGGTGTTGGTTAGCATGTCTGCTGCGGAGTCAGAAGGGCTGTGGTTCGAAACCCGGCTGGGCCAATTCTTTACTTTCAATGGTGAGTGAAAAGCTGAACTTAATCCGACCAAAACCAAATTCTGGAAATTTGTTGGCTCCTGTTTCCGGAAAGATACAGCCATTCCAGTTATGCTCAAAGATGATAATGTCATTTTAGATGCAAAGCAAATTTTCAATAAATATTTCAACTCTGTTTTTGTTCGTGATGACAATATTCCATTGCAAAATTTGCCCATTCCAACTCAATTGTTAGACACTGTCGATTTTTCCGAAGCAACAGTTCTAAAGCATCTCAAAGATTGCCGGCAAAACTGAGTTCAGGTCCAGATGGAATGCCTCAATTGCTTTTATGCAAACTTGCGGACGAGTTAGCGAAACCTTTATCACGTATTTTTCCAAATCATTTCAAGAGGGTAAGATTCCTTCAGAATGGAAATTTGCCGATTCATAAAAAGGACTGAAAAGAAGTTTTGAGAATTATCGGCCTGTTAGTTTATTATGTGGCTGTGGCAAGACTATGGAATCTATGGAAGTTCTCAAGGAGTAAATACCAAATTATTATCTTGGATCAAAGATTACCTCTGCGAACGAAAGCAGTTTGTGGAAGTTAGCGGTTCTAAATCATGTCTTGAAAGTGTAACTTCTGGGGTTCCTCAAGGAAGTATACTCGTGTTAAACTACCAACTAGCCTTGACTGAATTTTAATGCAGACTGAACTTGCAAAAGCAAAACCACCATCAAGAGACAACCCAACAGCTAACAAAGTCCACCGCTTTCCAATTCATATAGCCACAACATAGACATAGAGAAAGTAACAGAAAATGTCAAAGCTTAAATCAGAAATTAATAAGAAATAGTAACAGAATTAACAAATACATTTACTATAATTAAAGTAAGTAAAAGTAAGTCAAAAGAAAATATAATTCAGTTGACACGCCGGGTGGAACAAAGAAGGACGACCCGTCCTTTCTACCACAGTCTACGATTCTGGCCATCGGGGGACATTTGGGAAAGCTGGCGATCATGACTCTCATCGCCAGAGATACGGGCAAGTCGGGGAGTCAGGGATCCATTCTCCAAAACTAAGACTGGCAGATACATGGCTGGTTGAGACGATGATGCAGAGGCTGATGCGGTGGAAGATTCACTAGCACCAGCGACCGTATCGTTTAGAGGGACCTGAAAATAAGCATTTTGCATATTATACTCACCAAATCCAGCAAAATTTGCTTGGATTGGGTATCCCTGAGGTGGCACCTGTTGGCGCGGAACCAGCTGACGGGGATCTGCCGGTGCGGGCAACAGTGGTCGTCGAACACGTGGTTCATAAGTGAATACACGCGGTTCGAACGCATTTGAAGCATAAGCAGGTGGCCTTGGGTAATAACCCTGAGGTGCTACGGGATAGCCAGGCGTAGTCGTGCACAGATTTTGTGCTGCGACACCAGCGTGTGCAATAGCTTGTGGGTAACTAAAAACTGTGCACAAATGGTGTGCTGCAGTTGTGCTAGCATGCTGTACTGTGCACACAGGATGTGCTGCAGTAACACTATCAGGATAAGTGTACAGCGGATTTGATCCACTAGTGTGTGGTTCCGTATGCACGATGTGTGAGTGAGGCACTGTGCTCACAGCGTGAGCTGCAGTGGTAGTGAAACGAGACACTGTGCTCACAGCTTGAGCTGCAGTGGTAGTGATGGTTTCAATTTGAACCGTAGGCGTGGGGTTCGCGTGACTGTTAGGTGCAGTAGCTAATTCTTTAGCACTAATGTTGGCAGACTCTGTCACCTGAATGCTTCCTAACGAATCACCCAGCTGTTGGATTTCGTCCGACATGTCATCATTATTAGCTAACCCTAATTGATCGTTACCTTGAGCTTCTTGAGCTTCGCGAGCTCGTTGGCAACTGAGATGACACGGTGAAAGTTCCGCGTTCTGTTTCATCTGGTAGGTAGCGGTTGTGCATTTCCAAATGCATCGTTGAAGATCAGGGATGCTTGAAGCCCACATCCTGACCAACCGGTCCGTTCCAGCTGCGGAAAGATGGAGATCATCATCGTACAACCGTCTGTTCAGGTTCAAGCTCCGGTGGCTTGCGCCAGTTGCGGCAGGGGAGCTCAGAAAAGCATCGTCCTCGAGCTCAAGGACATGGAAGCCTTCTCGTTCGCACTCTGCACGCAAACGTTGGTCAAATGCCACCAATCGCTGAACAGAAATGGCGTATTTTGTCTGCGGGACATGCTCCACAGTGGTATCACGTGGATAAAGCCATTCCACATCTCCCCAGAAATCCCATGCAGTTACACAAAACACATTCTGCAGGGAATCCCGTCAGTTGGGCTTGAGACTGAACGTGAGCTTGCCTTGCGGCTTCGGCCTCTTGCCTGAGTCGGTTGACTTCGGTCTGAGTCTGCTGAAGGTCTCTAACCAAATGCCTATAGTCTCTTTCTGAACTTGCGTCGTCACCGGGCATATTGAGAAAAACGAGTATAACGTAAACAATATCCTTTGTTGTAACAAAAACTTATTAAAACTCTACCTTCTGTTCGAGGATCCACTAGTCACTGGGGAAAGCAATCTGAGGCAAAAAGGAAATGTCGGATAATTCCGTACAAATAGAAAGCAATCTGATCCAGAAATCCAGTATATGTAAATGCACTACTCGTGCAAAAGTTCAATCCAAAAGTTGCTGTCACTAGCAGCAAAGAAGTTCAGGCCAAAGCAACGTTTCAAAATGCAAGTCTAACACTGACTGTTAAAGCTGCGTAGAGAAACAAGACGGGGGCGCCAAATGTTAAACTACCAACTAGCCTTGACTGAATTTTAATGCAGACTGAACTTGCAAAAGCAAAACCACCATCAAGAGACAACCCAACAGCTAACAAAGTCCACCGCTTTCCAATTCATATAGCCACAACATAGACATAGAGAAAGTAACAGAAAATGTCAAAGCTTAAATCAGAAATTAATAAGAAATAGTAACAGAATTAACAAATACATTTACTATAATTAAAGTAAGTAAAAGTAAGTCAAAAGAAAATATAATTCAGTTGACACTCGGACCATTACTCTTTCTAGCTCTTTCCTTTTCAACGATATTTGTTCAATTCTGGATTATCTAAATATCAAATTATATGCTGACGACGCAAAATTATTTATTTTTTATAATGACAATTTAGCTGGAAAACTTTTAATGCAACATGACATAGGCAGCTCCTGCTTGCTGCTGCAAAATGTGTTACTTTACATTTAGGTCATGCAAATCCTAGAGCCACATACTATCTTAATAATCATGAGTTGGTATCGGTTCAACAATTTAATGATTTAGGAGTCATACCTATTACATTATCAAAATATTGCAAAAACTGGCTTTCAGAAGGTATGTAAACCTAACTTTTTACTGCTTCTACTCACGTAAAATTGATTTTCTTTTAAAACTATACAAAACGTATATAAGACCTAAACTCGAATTCGGTTCCGAAGTTTGGTCTCCTCATTATTTAAGAGACATTGATCTAATCGAAAGTGTTGAACGATCATTTACAAAAAGATTACCTGGTATGGACAGTCTATCATACTCTGAACGTTTAAAGAAGCTTTGCTTAACCTCGTTGGAGAACGTCGTATTATAAAAGACTTCGCTATGACATATAAAATCGTTCATGGTCAAGTAGATCTAAGATTAAACGACTTTTTCAAATACAGTCCGCTCTTGTTAGAGGGCAGTATAGAGGGCACGCTTATAAATTGTCTGTTAAGAGAAGTAACACGGATATTAGAAAGTATTTGTTCAGTTATAGAATAGTTTGTATCTGGAATGCTCTTGATGAAACTGTTGTAAATGCTTCAAATCTAATAGAATTTAAAAGTCGACCTTGCCACAATTTCTTTTGCATCGTACATGAGGGGCCGGGGATTATAAGTCGGTCAAACGGCCCACCCCGCCCCCTCCCAACCATAATGTTGTTAGTCAGTAAAATGCAAACTTTCCATGATGTGTTTACGTTGATTTATGTGTTTGGTTGCTATTCAAGTTTCTATGTGCTGGTTGGTTGGAAAATAAACTAACATACAACCTCCCACTTCTCTTCTCTCTTCTAGGTCCTGTTTTCGTGGGTACCAGAGTGTCCGACGCCTCCCGTCTTGGGCTTGTCCTTGGCTGCTTCTTGACCCACCTGCCCCCGTAGAAGCGCTACATGTGTCGAGGCTGCCTCAGGACCCGGATTGGACTCCTGCCTCCGGTCCCCCAGTACGTAGTTGCTTCTGGTTGGTTGGATCTAAAGGGGTCTGAAACGTGTGTCGGGGGAGCACGGATCCCTTGGGCTCAGAATGCCCTGCGCTGGATGAGCTCTTGGTTCGATTCCGAGTTGAGTAAACCGCGGGACGCGTCTTAGTTGAAACCCGGGGGAGATGTAACCCTGTAACGGGAGTTCAGCGGATGTCCCCGTGGTGTAGTTGGTTATTATGTCTGCTCCGGAGTCAGAGGGACGTGGTTCGAAACCCGGCTGGGCCAATTGATTACTTTCAATGGTGAGTGAAAGGCTGAATCTCCCACTTCCCTTCTCTCTTCTAGGTTCTGGTTTCCTGGGTATGAGGGTGCTCGAAGCCTCCCATCTTGGTCTTGTCCTTGGTTTCTTCTTGGTCCACCAGCCCCGGTAGAAGCGCCACAAGATTTCAGAATTCCCTGATTACGAAAGAAGTACTGTTTCATTTTCAAGCATGGAACGTGTAACGTTGGTTTCTGTGCTCTTGGGGCATTTTTGTGAATAGGTAGAGTAGAGTAGAGTTAAAACTAACTCTATTAACCCTTTTCATGAATGCGCAGGGTTAAATTAAACTCAGCCTGTTTTTAACTCTTTTAACTCTGTAGGGTTAATAATCAAAGAGTTAATAAGAGTTAAAACTGGCAGAGTTAAAATTGACTTTGTGCATTCGCGAAAAGAGGTAAAAGAGCTAAAACTGTTGCATGCGCGAAAGAGTTAAGAGTTGTCGCGCTTAAGGGAACATGTTCTCTTAAGTGAAATATGGGCCAAAATGGAAGTCTTTCTGATTTCACTTAAGGGGTGGCTACTAAAGCTAAGAAAATTTTATTACTGGTGCGAGCTATGAGGCTGTAATTTGGCAGATACAGAGGCCCTATATCAGTACTCATTTGTGCCAAATGGCAAGAAATTCTGAAACAATTTTCATGTCAACTTTAATCTTCAAAAATTGCCAAAAACCAAAAACCTCAAAAACTGCTTAACTTTTTCTGAGCATTTTCTGTTGAAATTTAACTTCAGGCAAAACACGCAGGTTAAGCAGAGTTAAAATTAACTCTATTCATGAAGCCGCGGGCAACCCGGGGTTGGTTTTAACTCTGTAAAAGTTTAACTCCTTTTAACTCTACAGCTTTTAACCCTGCATGGTTAAAGAGAGTTAAAACACACAGAGTTAAAATTAACTTTAATTAACATAACTTTCATGAAAAGAGTTAACTTTAACTCTACCCTACTCCACTCTACTCTACTCTACTCTACCCTACAGTCCCGGCCAGAAATAGTGCCTTCGCACTTCGCGAATGCGAATGGCCTTCGCTTCTTCGCGTAGGTGCGAAAGGACAACTTTTCCGAAAACTGACCTCTGTGACCCTTCCCGTCCATTCGCGAGCACTCACTGAGACTAGTAGCCTAATTTTAAATTCCCTCTGTCTGAGTATGTTTCAGTTTCAGTTTCCTTCCTCACAGATTAGAAATTGAAGTTAAAAACACCTTCGCGAAGGCTTGTCCGAGAGGTCATTCGCGCCTTCGCGAAGAAACTCTTCCCAATTAACCCGCGAACGTCTTCGCGACTTTACGAATTTTCGCTAAAAATTGGCCATTATTTCTGGCCGGGACTGTACCCTTTCTTGAAAAGGTCAACTAAAGACTGGACAACTGACGGGAAATAACTTTGTTAAGATTTACATAATGCTGAATTTTTATGGAATGTGTGAATTCGTGACTAACTTGAATGTAAACGATTTTCCATCCTTATCCTTTCCATTTCCTGCATATCGTGCAACAATGTGAGATCCGCAGTCAAAAGCATCCTCAATTTCATTGTCTTCCTCCTTTACTACAGCTCCAGAACATGCTTTCTGCTGATAGGCAGTAATGTCTGAAACCAAGAGTACATACATAATAGCAAGAGTACATAATATAAGAGTGTGACACTATGCATAATCTATGTTCTCAGAGCAAAAACTATGCTCTGCTCGCTAACGGCCCACCCCCCCCCCCCCCCACAAATCAGACCCATCACTTCAAAGAATTTTGAGCGCTATGTTTGTGTTCTAAAGCTCGAAGCAGGCACAAAATTCGCGCACGCACTGCTTGCGCTTTCGAGCTTAAGCACATAAACATAGAGCGAGTGAGCGAGTGACCCCGTTTTGACTAGGTACTGATTTGCGGGGGGGGGGGTCACTAGGGTCTGATTTGCGGGGGGCCGTTAGCGTTCAGAGCATAGTTTTTGCTCTGATAACATAGAGCTTGCCTAGTGGCATACTCTTATAAGTATGTACTCTTGATAATAGTAAGGGGCTTTTCAAAAAAGGGTAGGGTAGAGTGGAGTAAAGTTGAGTAAAGTAGAGTTAAAATTAACGCTTTTCATGAAAGCACAGTGTTAATTTTAACTCTCATCAACTATGCAGTAGAGTAAAAAGAGTTAAAAATGACCCCGCGGCTTCATGAATAGTGTTAATTTTATCTCCACAGGTTAAAACTTTAACTCTGCACGCGATTCTTGAAAAGGGTAGAGTTTAAGCGAGTTAATTTTTGTAAATCTACGCTACCCTTTCTTGAAAAGGCCCCAAGAGTAAGAAACCTCTTCTACTAGCATAGCATGTACAAATCATGCTTGGTATGCTGGGTTCACTAGCTCGGGGCCTTCCCTTCGGGAGTCAGATTTTGCGCTAAATACACGCTTTTATTTAAGTGTGTGTCTGCTCGCTGATTCGTCCATTAGCCTAAGGCTTACGGTAGGCAATTTATTAGTAAATTTAATAATTGATTATAACTTTAATTAGCTTTATGCTATTAAACAACTAAGTCGACAACGTTGTGACATTTGTTCTGCTCCTTCCAATGATATAAAAAACTGTTGCATTTAGTTGCAAAAAATTAGTGCAACGTGGGACCTCCCCGGAAGTAACAGGGTGGGTACCGAGTTAATGACCATGCATGATTTGTATATGCTAGTGTACGACTTTCTTACTCTTGCTGATACATAGTTTTATTTACCCGTATTTATAATCAAAAATGTTTTCGCAAAACTTGACAATAAAACCAAACTAGGTTCAAGAATGGATCTAATACTGCTTTCCATCAATTGCTTACGCCGACATTTTCAAATTTCTCAATATCCCCTTCGGTATTTTGCGACAATGTTTTCCACTGAATTCACATAGAGCTACATACATACATATCTGTGAGTACAATGCGAGCACATTATTTAAAAAATGCTCGGGTACGAAGATGTTAGCGAAATCCCACCTTTTCGTCCTATAGCAGGCGGCTCACCCGGGGCCAACAAGACTGCATCTTCAGTGTAACATGCATTCACGGCCTCTTCTACCTTTCCTTCATTCCATAGTGAAAAATATTTGGCAGTCACGTTAAGAGCTAAATCCTTTGCTGCTAAAATAGATAAAGCAGGTATATATAACACCTTTGGAAACAAAATTTAAGCTCTTGCACTGTATCTATTTAAATATTTTCTAGCAATGGCACAGTAAACATAGTAAAATGGTATACTTTATAAAGGACGTTCATTCTGTAAAATTATCCTCCACAGTGCTGTCATACCTGTGCTTTTCATGTCTCAATATCCGAGGTCTATTGTTTTAGCACTACTAAAATTTATATTATGCTGAATATTCAAGAAGAAGAAAAGAAGGCAAGAACAGGCCAGCCGGTCAGACACAGGCTGGCCGGCAGGCCGGTGACAAGCCGGCCAGTCAAATGCGAGGCGGCCGATCGGCCAGTTACAGTTTCTGCAGCTTGCTAAAATCTGCCTTGAAAACTATCAAAAATCTTAATTTTTATTTGTATTTTGGATAGCCTGCGAAAAGTGGCACCGACTAGCCGTTGTTGGTCCGGCGGCCGCCGGCCGGCCGACCGGCCGCTACAGGACGGCCGGCCGGCGTCGCGAGCTGTACCTGAAATGTTTTTAATTTTCTGATTTTTAGAATAAAACTAAGTTATCCTAGATCAAATGTTGCATTCGAAACAATTTTAATGACTGAGTTTTTACGCTAACACCTGCCCATTCTGGTAGCAGTGTATTTGGAATCTTATATGCGTAAAAATTCAAAAATTCAGTCAAATTTTTAAAAACTTGTAAGAATCTTCTAACTGTGGGATCTAAAAGCAGGACTAGGATCATATCTAGAAAAGGGGACAGATGGAAGGATGCCCTCTCCGAAAATGTTTCCGACAGGGAGTACATTTAATACTATCTATTCTGACCCCTACAATTTCTTTTTTCTAATCTGTTTGTTGTGCCACAGAGCTGGCAAAATGGTTTAACTTGGGCAGGCAGTGTTGAAACAGGGTATTGGAATTGGAGTCACTTATTTCACAGAGCCAAGAAAATAACGCAAACTTGCAACGTAAGTGTATAAAATTATGCAAAAATACTATATTCAAATCATTATATTCGTAAGGAAAGTTTTTCTGGCGCGGAGGCCGCGTCGGCCGGTGGTGAACTCGCCCCGGGGCCGGCCCCCCCAAATGAAGCGGGCCGACCCACGGCCCGGCCCCGGCACCCCTTTTTTTCGTATTGAGCACAACTCTACATTGATTAGTATTGTCTATCCGGGTCTTATCTCGATTACCCCCCCCACCACTCAAATTCCTTAAAACTTGAGCTTTTCGTTAACTCAGTATAAGCTTACATCTTAAGCTTAAATGTTTAGTTTATACTGAGCTAACAAAAAACTGAATCGAAAAATGGACTTCAGATTCGTGTTCTACGCCCCGGAAAACCCCTATATACATCTTTTCAGCAAAATCGAAGACAAAAAATTTTTCGGTTTCCCTTGGTCCCCTTAGAAATCGAAAAAATCGAATTTAGCGAAATCGAAAAATTTTGCGATATTTGAACTCAGCGTGGTCGAAAACATACCCACACCAAATTTTTGGCTCATTTGGTCAAGTTTTAAGGATTTTGAGTGGTGGGGGTAATCGAGATAAGACCAGTCTATCCTCTACAAAAGAAGCGAGTTGCCCATTATGAATAATCAGCGAAAAGTCTGTTTATTTATCCACAATTTCATGACTTTTAGCGTTAGTGAAGCGCAAACAGTTGTATTATTATGAAAAATAAAGTCTTACTTGACATGGCAAACTATTCAGGAAGATTATTGAGGCTATACGAAACAGTGGTAAAATCAAGCTACAATTAAAAGAAACCAATGCAGCATATCAACTATATGCAACTATTAAAAACAACGGCAAACCAGTTTAACGGTTAGTGTCACGGTTCTTTGACAATTCGCATAATGAACTTGAAACGTAGCGAAAACTTCCAGTCTAACCGGAACTTTGTTTGAATAGTGTTTTTGAAAAGCATTACAATAACTGTTTTGGTGATTTTGAATGTATCCAGGCAATCCTCCCTTGACTGTAAAATAATGCTTTACAGAGGTGAGAAAAACCAGAATCAAGATCAGGCTCGAATTCATTTCAGCGTCAGGTTTAGGATCGGATGTTCATAACCGGATCCATTTCAGGATCGGCTTCAAACTTCAAGGTTTTGCTCTGGATCGGGCGTCTGAAAACAGGATTCGTTGGAGGATCGGCTGGAAATTTTAGGATAAATGCTGAGTTCTTAATCCAGTCCCATGTCCGATTCTGAAGTTTTAAGACGATCCTGAAACGTATCTGGTTGTTGGACTCTCCTTCCTGAACTCAGAACTCAGCTCTGGCCCTGATCCGACCCTGAAGTTTCGAGAAAATCTGAACTGAAGTTTGTTTACTCGCTGCTGAAGCCAGAATTCATACCTGTCTTAAAAATCAGTACATTAAAGCATTGATATCAGTGTAATAAACTAGTCTTGCTGCTCAGTGATAGGGCATTTTACGAATGGTTCAAAGCTCACCGGTTCGATCCCCGGTCCCAGCATTTTTCTTCAGTTCAAATAGTATTTTAACCTTTCACATATGATCAAAATCCTGACGTTTGAAGATGATGCCGCATTTTCAAGCAGATCCTGAGATGGATCCTGTCTTTAGTCATCCAATCCTGATCCTCAAACGGATTTTATATCTTGACCTGGCTCTTGGTTTTAGTCACCTCCTTGAACTACTACTTATTGCTGCTTATTGAAATACTGCTTATTGCTTAGACAAAATGCTACTTAAAAATTAAATTATTTTAAATAGCTATAATAATCATAATAATAATCATAATAATAATAATAATAATAATAATAATAATAATAATAATAGTAATAATAATAATAATTGTAATAGTTGATGGACATCATGTACAGATAAGGGGGAGATGCACAATAGTATTCTTAAACTTATTTTCGTTTTCCTTTCAATGCAAAACATTTTATGGTCACCCTTTAAAAAAGTTCTAGAGGTTGAAAAGGGAATGAATTAAGCAAATTTCAGCATTAAATAAACAAGGTTTACAAAAATAAACAGTTCAGATTTACAGAAACAACATGGAAACTACGGTTAATTCGTCCTACAGATTGCAATCATGGAACGTTTATTTCACCGAAGGCAAAATACTTGCAATGACATTGCCTGCTCTTCAAAATCAAACTGCTAGATGGCGTTTAAAGTTGCCAAAGCTGTTGCAACAAATTTTAATATTGAAACTAAAATGTAAGATTAATTTGACAGCACTGAAAATGTATCCAAATTGCGTGATTTACTTAGAAACTATCAAACAATCGTTAAAAGCAATCAAGTTATGAAAATGTAAACTAACTTCAGTTTATTACAGTTTCATTTTGAATTACATTATCTCATTAGCTATTACAGTATCTATGTATAATGAATGGGTTTCGTTGGGGACGTTGAACTTTCAGATTGAACAAGCACTATGTTATGCAACATGCTGCGTATGGAAACGTGTTTTCTAAAAAATTCTAATATTTCAATTCGACTGTTGCTATTTAATACTCTTTCTCCATGCTGTTCCCGGGGGCCAATTTCATAAAAACTGGCGGATTGGAAAGTGCAAGTTAGCGAGTACTCGAAACTTGAAACGCAAGTGCGGTTTAAGTGTTTCATAAAACATAAAACTTGCGAAAATGAACTAAGCAGGTTGCGGAATTTGACGAACTTGCAACACAAGTGCGAATACATACATTGCAATATTAAGGAAGATATTCCAATTTTCAAAAAACCTCTAGTTGAAATATACTAGACGACTTTATTCGCACTTGCAAGTTGCAATTGACTGTTCCAGCGAGTTTTATCGAACACTTAGGTAACCAACACTTATAGGTATTCCACAGCGAGTGCAGAAGGTTTCCGGAAAGTTGGTGACCTGTTTCCGTGTCGAATTATTTAGAGACAAGTTAACAACTTTCCAAACATTTTGAAAATCTTCTGAGACATATTACATAATAACATAAACTGTTTCTAAACATTTGCTAATGGACCTAATTGGATCTTTTGCGCTTTCCTCCCCCCAGCCCTAACTTTTGATTTTTTTGACCAATAATTTTGAAATTTGGTGTGGGTGTATACCGGAGGCTGGTGAATTCAAAAATTAAAAAATTTTAAAATTTAAAAAATTTTTAAAAAATTTTAAATTATTGTTTGGTAAGGGGGGACCAAGGGGAACCAAAAAATTTTTTTTAAAAAAGTTTGCTGAAAACATGCATACAGGGGTTTTCTGGGGCGCTGAGCACGAATCTGAAAGCCGTTTTTCTATTCAGCTTTTCGTTAGCCCAGTATAAGCTTACATGTTAAGCTTACAACTTGGGTCTTATCTCGATTACCCCCCCCCCAGTACTCAAAATCCTTAAAACTTGTCCAAATAAGCTAAAATTTGGTGTGGGAATGTTTTCGACCACGCTGAGTTCAAATATCGCAAAATTTTTCGATTTCGCGAAATTCGATTTTTTTCGATTTCTGAGGGGGGACCAAGGGAAACCGAAAAATTTTTTGTCTTCGATTTTGTTGAAAAGATGTATATAGGGGTTTCCGGGGTCGTAGAACACGAATCTGAAGTCCGTTTTTCGTTTCAGCTTTTCGTTATACCTTATACGTTAAGCTTTAGCTTCGTAGCTTTAGCTACATGTAAGCATATACTGGGCTAACAAAAAGCTGAATCGAAAAACGGATTTCAGATTCGTGCTCAGCGCCCCAGAAAACCCCTGTATGCATTTTTCAGCAAAATTTTTTTCAAAACATTTTTTGGTTCCCCTTGTTCCCCCCTTACCAAACAAAAATTTAAAATTTTTTAAAAATTTTTAAAATTTTAAAATTTTTCAATTTTTGAATTCACTAGCCTCCGGTATGCACCCACACCAAATTTCAAAGTTATTGGTCAAAAAATCAAACGTTAGGGCTGGGGGGAAAAGCGCAAAAGATCCAACTAATTAATTATGCCATGGAGCCGCTCAGCTGTACAACAAAAACACTCCCAGGCGCGGCAAATTTACTGCCACATGACCTTAAAAATTGCAGGAACTTATATATCAGCTGCAGCATCACATAATCAAGTTTCATAAATTAGTGGCAACCCTCATTTGTAGCTTGTTTCGTTGTATAAGTACTTTACAACACGACCTTGCTTGTATTCTAACTTTTAAGCGTCGCACGGGAAGCCATCACATCCCTTGCGTTTTGCTTATCCTCGGTCGTAAAGCAAAGCATCGGTTTTGCGCTTCGGTGATTAAAAAGGTGTTGGAACAGTGGCTGATTTAAGAAGTACAGGCGTCGGTCTGAGTGGAGTAGACGTTTAGCAAAGTAACAGCAAAGCACTAGCAATGAGAAGCAGGACATTGGTGGGAATATGATAGAGGCGGTTCCAAGGACCTCAACTTCACTGTCCTGAATTACACAATCAACGCTGCCAAAACCTCCACAAGTAAAATTTGAAAATTTTAAGTTTTAAAAAATTTCAATTTGTTCATTCATTTATTAGATCAGCTTTTGCATCAGCAGGACCCAGCAGATAGATTACAAACGACTCTGCTTGGCTAGCGAGTTGAACCGAACGCCAAAGCCAAAAGCCAAAAGTTTCATCCTCTAGTCCTCAGTGGTGTAGTTAGTCTCGAAAGAAGTCGCACAGATTATGATCGATTTTGGTAGCACTAGCACTACCTCCATTTTTCACTTTCACTTTGTTTTCACTAATACAAGACCAATGATAGTTAACTACATGTGTGTTGATTTGATTGAGACTTGTTTCAGATTTCTGGCTACAAGATCCTCCTACTAATGCTGACATCTGATATCCCCATCAAGATTCGACATGAAAGCTCTATTTGCTATGTTAACGACAGAAGCAATTGTCGAAAAAAGTGGCTATTTTTACGTGTCATGCTGTATACACCTATATCAATTTTACTTCACTTCAACTAGCCAATCTTTATTTTCAATTAGTTTTTTGGTAAATCCTATAGCTTTACTCAGTGTAAGTGTTGCTTAATAAGGCCTCTTCTTTCCAGCGTACCTGTTTTTGTAGTAAAGTATGGACTCAATTCCGCTATGCTGAGTGTAATGTCTTATGGTAAATGATTCAAATTATACGTAATAACGGCAAGTTCTAAAGTTATCATATTTTCTCGGGCGCCAAAAAAACTCCAGACAAACTTTATTGAATCTGGGCAATAAATTATTATTGAATAAATCAAATTATTGCTCGAATTTAAAGTGTGTCAATGTAGAATTATAATTTTAATTGAGGTCTAAATTTCTTAATTAGTTTTAAATATTTATAATTGATTTTGTATCAGTTTGCTTACAGTTAAATGTTTTGAAACTAAGGAAATTCTACTTATCATTGTTAACAAGTTGGCCCCAAAAGGGGCAATATTCCTTTGCAGACCTGTTATTAATCAATAATAAATGAATTAAGCTAGAGTTAAGTTGCAAGCAACATCACTTGGTGATTTTCTTTCGATTTCACTTAGGTAGTTTTCGAATTCGAATTAATTACTATTGCTCTTCATAATATTCCATATATGTATGACTTACAATCGCCAATCCCCCTCATTAATCGATCACTGAAGTGAACTCTATTTAGGTACAGCTTCCAAGCAGTGGCTCGAGCCAGCGTTTAATGCCAGCCAGCGTTTAATGTAATTTAATTTGTAATTAGATGTGGTAAACTTAGGAGCATAGACCTCTCACAAAAGTGACCACTTTCAACGTGTAGTATACTAACACTGGCTGGCATCTTGAACAAAACGTCTTATTTTAATTTTCCAGCTCAGTACCCATCTGCAACAGCGTTCTTGTTTTTGTTATTATTTTTGTTATTCCTATTTTCAACCTCCTTCGCTGAACTTCAGCAGCTAAAATTCGGCGAGAGTATGCCTAAGCCCCACATCTCGTTGGCGAATGGTGAGCCTAAGTCAAGACTGGTTCAAACTTACGTAACTACCTATTACACCTCTGTGTAGCTCCCAAGCCACACTGGTGTTCAGAAACATACAACCGTTCAGGTTGCTGACAGCCGAAGACTGCGCGAAGGCAGTTTGTGCGACTGCTTAAATAGTGGTTGCAAAACCTAATTTGCATAATCTCACACAAAAAAACTCGGCCCTAAGTTAGCCCTATGTTGAAGATAGGGTTTCTGAATGGAGAAGTGACTCACCCTACAATGAACATACTAATTTCCTTTTTATACATTCCTGCTCCAGCAGGAATAAAAATAATTGTTACTTCCTAGTATTTAGAGGTAGGAGGTTTGTGTAACGGGAAAAGCGCTTTGTGTAGTGGGAAAACCGGTTTGTGTAAAGAGACGCAAGATAGCTCACGGCACTAAAGTTTGTGTAGCGGAACCTCTCGGTTTGTGTAACGGCACCATATCCAACAGTGTGTGCCTGTGTTCAGCTTTACCTGGCAGGGAAAACAGGCACAAACCAATGTGCACAAGAACCTCAACTTCCTGAAGCATTTCTAAACGCAGCACCCTGAATATACTAAAAGTGTATGACGTAGACGATAGACGTAGACGACGGTAGACGAATAAAAATAGTAAATTCCATTATCCAGCGTTGGCAAGTAGATAAACAACGGCCAATGGCTTATAAACAGCCTACGGCCAACCAGCGGCCAACGGCCAACCTTGGCCGTTGGCCGGCCAACGGCCATTGGCCGCCATCGGCCAACGTCAACGGCCAGCCAATTGGCCGTTGGCCATTGGCCATTGGCCGGCCAACGGCCAACAGCCAATTGGCTGGCCAACTTCAAACTCCGGCCAAGCTAAGCCAAGCCAACCAAGGAAAATTTCGGCCAATCGGCCACTAGTTCAGACAGTAAAAAATGTAAAAAAATCAGCGACATTGTGGAAAGTCGAAAAAATGTCAAAAAACGGACCCAGTTATTAACGTTCGATGTTGGATGAGCTCCAAATCATCGTAGCATCGTACAAACTTTCCTTCAATCGCACTGCTCGCCGGGTAGTACCGTTCTAGCTGTAAATTCGATTACCTATTCATTCTGTAGCAATATGTATTGTTATTTAGGTTTTAAAAACATTTAATGTATTTTTAAGGCATAACAACTTGCTGTGTCTTTGATTTGTCTCGATTACCTTCCACCGCTCATAAATCCAAAAACTTTACCAATCAAGTTTAAATTTTGAATGGGCATGTAATGTATACTATGTATCATAGAATTTTTCGATTTCGCTAAATTAGATTTTTATTCCCAAGGACCAAGGAGAACGAAAACTTTTTGTCATCGATTTTGGGAAAAGTTTAATATAAAACTAACGAACTAACTGAACTAACGAAAGCAGGGATGTTTTTGGCACTGAAACTGAAACTAAAAATGAAGCTACTTTGGGAGGAGACTTGAAACTGAAACTGAAACTGAAACTAATTTGAGCAAAGACCTGAAACTGGAACTGAAGCTAGACTCAGTCTGTCCTGAAAACATGCAGTTTTGATGGTTTTACGTTGCTATTTCGTTGATGTTCTGCACTGGGAGCCTAAGTAATCATAAATCTATGCTTTATATTACTTTTGAATGATGGATTAAAGGAGCTTAAATATAGGTGTTTGATAATATCTCCGTTTCATACATAAGTTTGTGAAATTTTCTTAATTCATCGCGTGTTCGTGGCGACAGAAACAGCATTTTTCTGAAGGACCTAAAACTGAAAATAAAACTCCGCCTGAAACTAAAACTGAAACTAAAATTATTGTGAGTTCCCGACTGAAACTACAACTGAATCTGAAAGGACTTTGTGTTCCCGACTGAAACTGAAACTGAAACTGAAAACGGTTACTGAAGCAGGACTAAACGAAAGTTGCATCAAAAACATCAAAATCGTGTTCCGCAAACCAGAGACCTCCTACATACAACTTTTCAGTCAAATTGAAGACAAAGTTTTTTCGGTTTCCCTTGATTCTCCGTGAGAATCGAAAATCTCTTATTTTGTGATGTCGAAACATTTTGTTTTCTTTAAACTCAGCGCAGTCAAAACATACCCATGCCAAATTTTAGCTTGATTAGTCAGGTTTCGGAATTTTCGACCACTGAGGGAGGGTGCAAGTACTCAAGACAAGAAATGCATTCCCATCCAGCAGCTGTGTTTCGGAGCTAATACCATGTACTGTCGCTAAATGTGCCTCCTCTTATTGTTTTAAACTTAGTTTCTCAAACAGCAGTTTTGTTTGAGCGAAACAGGTAGCAGAGTTTTAACTATTCAGAAACTTTCTTAAAAATTTAAATTTCAAATTTTAAATTTTTAAAATTTAAATTGAAATCGAAATTTGAAATTTAAAATTTTAAAAATTTCAGAAAAGTCTTTTAACTTTAGAAACTTCGAACTTCGCAGCCGGGTTGGCTCTCGGGTGCTTGGCGAACTACTGACACAGTTAAAAACGATCGTCCGACTCTTACATATTTCCACTGTAGCGCTTCTACCAGGGCTGGTGGACCAAGAAGAAACCAAGGACAAGCCCGAACGGGAGGCGTCAGGCACCCTCGTACCCACGAAACCAGGACCTAGAAGAGAGACGGGAAGAGGGAGGTTCAGCATTTCACTCACCATTGAAAGTAAAGAATTGGTCCCGCCGGGGATCGAACCACGCCCTTCTGACTCCGGAGCAGACATGCTAACCACTACACCACGGGACCATCAGCTGAACTCCCATTGCAGGCTTATCAATCTTTCCTATGCCTGCTTCCCTTACACCACTGATATGATAATATATTCGGAGATGAAATCAGCCCTACAAATTTGGAACAGCTTGGAGCAAGAAAGAAAGAATCTTACTCTAGTTTTACTCTCGTTCTAGAATTTTACATTAGTTTCACTCATTACACAGAATCCGCTCCAGGCGGAACTAAAACGTGTTTACTAATAGTTTTAAAGCAGTTTCACTTTGTTCGGAGCAATATCTGGCCGTCTAGGGTGTCGTCTGATTTTGACATGAGTAGTTTACTGCATGTTTTAGTTTCTGCATAACAGCACAACTTTAATGTCCACAATTTATTATTCCGCTGTAGCGGAATATATTTCCCTGTCTAATGTGGTGATTCCTTTCGGAGACATCAACTTTGAACCACTATTACTCATCCATTATTTGGAGTTAAGAAGCCATTTTTGTATCAAATTGTAGCTTACCATTTTGTGTTTTTAATGAATACAATGAAACCAGTGTTGGTTTTCGAAAACAATTTTAACGGAATTTTGAAAAAGTGCACTATTTCAAATTTTTTGCAGTCTGAATCAAATTTTTTCGTGAGACAGCATCTATTCGATCATTTGATACCTCTATCAAACAGCTGGGGACCATTTTTTTAATTATTATGAAATCGCTCTTCATTATAGAGAAATTAGCTAAAATTTATGCTCAAGTTGGGTTTTGCCTACTTTTCCCAACTTTGGCAAGCTACCACTTTAGCTAGAAAGCAGCAATCGGGGCAATTAAAAAAGGGTCTCTGGGTCTTTTTGTGCAGAGCACATGTGCTAAGTGGCAGCCGTCAAAGTTGCATAGTAAATTCTCCACAATCACCTCAAAAAACTTGGTCAGGTTGGCCAAGGGTTGGTCAGGCCATCATACAAAATCTGGAGTAAATTTTCCGTTCCCTTTCCTAGGTTATAGTTACAAGTTTTTTCTTCGTTGTTTTGTTTTAGCACCCTTGCTATGATTCTATGTTCTTCACTCGCCCAGGTTCTTGTATTTTCCTAGCTTCTCAAATGTTTATATAATTTTGGTGCAGCATCATCTAATCAGGTTTCATTTTCTTCTTCTTTCTCATTCATAAAATTTGTAAAGAAAATGAAAAAAATAAGAATTTTTGAATTGCTTTCTAAAAAGCTTCGGAAACTTGGTTGATTGTTCCCTAAGAAACGAGTTCGAAATGATTTAAGAAGGGATGTTTCTCTCTCAACTAGTCAATGATGAAACCTATCACGAATATGTTACACATAAGTTAGGGTCACGCTAGTTATTGTCGGTGAATTGTTCTCACTTAAAATGTTTGGGTTTGTGCGATTGCCAGATATTTGGAAACGTTCGAGTTTAATCGTTTAAGCCTTTCAACCAAAAGTTACGGTGAGGGCAAGGTCTAGAGACTGGCTCTGGATGACTATTTTTATGCTAAATTGAAGATAGTTGTTGCTGGCTGGATCCGCCTCAACTAGTGTGGACAGGCGTCCCTATTTTCAAACGATTTAACAAGCAGGTCTCTAGTTCCACGAAGCCCTACAAATCTCGCAACTAAAAAATTACACCCTGAAAAAAGAAAGCACACAGACGACAACAACGTAATCTTTTGAATTGTAAATAGCTAAGTTTGTATCTATTAGTTATAGAATCATGGTTGTTCTTGTTTGTTTCTTCTGGTTTACGTACGAATTGTAGTTAAGTATTAATTGTAAATTGTACAACGGAAATTGTAATTGTGTGAGTCAGAAATTGTACAGTTTCGTCTTCTTTTTATTGACACTAAAAAGACACAAAAAATTCAATATAATGGGTATGTAGTTTGTCTTGTCAGTAACTTGTGTTTTTATAAATTGTAGTTGTAGTTTTATTAATTGTTAGTGAAGCGAATCCGTTCACCATTAATTGAGATTGAGATTAGTTAGTTTTTGACCCCTTTAATTCTGCATCATCAATCGTATGGGGTTCATTCACAGGTCCCCTCCCCTGAGTTTGTGTGAGTGTGTAAGGCCCAGTCCGAGTGTCTCTGAACGAGTGTATGTGTGTGAAGTTCTTGCTCTACCTTTTCTATATCCCTGAAGAAACTCCCTCGCTGATTAGTAATACGCATAGACTAGTCAGAGGGAGACCCCCTCTAAAAAGGTAAGGCACAAGTCACCCCTAAAAAGAAAGAAATAGAGAAGTTAGCAATTAATATTAACAAACAAGATATGTTAGGTCTTTAGCTAAGTTTTAAACTAGGTAGAAGTTCATTTAGCTTAGCTACGGCTCTATTTCATCTTGGGCTTCTAGGCCCCCTGTTCGTTATTACGACTTCTTCTCTTTGCTTCTCGTTTTCTTCGGCTTCTCTTTCGCCTGCGCGTCTGTTTAACAAGCAAAGTCTAAGTCTTTAGAAATAAGACTCAGGACAAAGGAACTTCAGAACAAAAACGCAGTAAAAGTTTATGGCCAAGGGTTTTAGGGTACTTTGGGCCACTTGAAAAACGGCCTTGGGCCCTAAAAAGTTACGCAACTGAGATGACGAATTGCCCAGGCGCAAATTCAAAAGAAGGAGGCTGGGTCCTCCCTTTCAAACCAGCCAATGACAGAACGCAATCATGAAAGCAGCCAATCATCGAAAGATGATTGCAAGAGACAGGGGGAAGAAAGTTAACGTGAGACCAAAATTTGCAGTTTCCAGTCAGTCTGTGATTCTGGGGTTCTAGCGGATGGCCGCTCTCACTTTTGAGTCTTTGGGGGGAAAATCACAGACATCCCTTGAGATGTTCCGTAGGGAGAGGCTTTGCTTCTCCCCTTCTAGGATACCTCCCTCAAAAATTTGTCCACTTCTTGGAACCGTAGGTTGGGATTGTGGGTGCTCCTGAGGGAAGTGATTCACCTAAAATGGGTCGGCTTCAGAAGCCTATTTCGAATTTCTCCCTCTAGGCTGAGTTGCCCCTTTCCCCTTTAGGATTTTCTTAATTTATGTAAGAGCGAGTTTCAAAATTACCTAATCGGACTTCGAGTCCCTTATTCGAAAATACCTTGTTAAAAGTCGGGCTCTCGCTCCCTAGATTATTGACACTAGATCATTGCTGTTTTCATGTATTGTGTGCTAATGTCGGCAGATATTAGCTGGATTTCCCTAGATTTCCTGGGAAGGAAATCTAGGATACGTCATTGGTGGGGGATTTCTGACGGAAATCCCCTCTACAAAATTTCTTTCAAAATCACTCAAAAATCCACTTTCAACCAGTTTTCTGACTGTTTTTTCCGATGTTTTCAAAGCTGATTCTTGGGCCTTGAATTCAGACCATTATTTTCAAAATAACTCTTTCCAGAACCTTTGTCCAAAACTCCTAGCAAGTGTTGGGTTTTAACTTCTAATTCTAAAAGATACGCGCAATTTTACCTCTTCTCGAAATCCAGTTAATACAGATGAATCCTGGATAAAACCGACATGGAATTAACACATTTGATTCAGTTCTAGCGAGTGCCGCCTTCGGGCCTCTGATCTCTTCTCTGCCTCGCTGCTCTTCTCTTCTTGATCCTTGCCAGTTCAGTGGTCTCTTCTGATCCCGGATCTCTACCTGCTGCACCGCTCTGGACATCAGCTGCTCTCCGGTCTCTTCCTGCTCTACTATCCAGTGTGAGAATCCCCGGATTCCCTGGCCTCTCCTCCCTGGTTCCTTGTCACGCACTGCTCTGTCCGGATCACCTGGAATTCAGCCTCTTCCCGTCAGTTTGCTGAGTTTTCACCCTTGTCTTAGATTCTTTGCTGAGAGCCACTCTTTGGCTTAGGAACACACCTCCACCTCGAGAACTCTAGGACTGTCATATTAGGCTTTGGAGTGTAGGTTGGATGTTAAGTTCGTCCTGTTGAAGAATCCGAAGATCCTTGCCAAATCGTTAACTTTCTACTGTTTGCTTTTAAAATGTCTGCTATCCTTTTGTCTAAAAGTTTCTGTTCTTTGATCTGCTCCGTTTTTGCCTGTTCTACCAAATCTGCCCAAATTCTCTCTCTTTAAGTTTTCAAACAAATTTAAAAGTTTACGAGTCGTCCTCTTAGCAGAGGATAGAATAGTTATCGGTTTTCCGCTGGTGCGTATTGCTGGTAACTATTCATGACCGGGAACGGGTGGACTTGTGCACACTTTTCAGGTATATATAGGGAGCATATAGGGAGCATATAGGGAACTTCCCCCTCGACCCCGAAAATCAAAATCATTGTGTGACTGTGAATCACTTCGCAGTCTAAGAAACGGGTACTGTTTGTGTGAGTGCGTGTGCGAGTGTACGTGTGGCAACCAATAGGCTAAAATACTAACCTACCCAAAATTTTCTTAGGTTTCAGCTCTAGTTCTTCTGCTAGGTTTCGGAGTAGGGACCTGTGACTGATCAAAGCTTTGGGTTTAGTGGTTAGGCGGTGAATGGATTCCTTCTTGTATCAGTTCTCGCAATAGATTTGTAGTGTACTTGATCTTGTGTGTGTGTTGTTTGATAATTAAGGTAATTTGATACAGTAAATAGTTAATTAGGATCAGAGCTTAAGTCGTTGTAGCTGATACTAGGTTGGATAGAAACCGCTGAGTCGACAAGATCTGGAAAAATAGATCAGTCTGGAGCCTATCGAATTTGTCTACGGCGAAGCTGACGACGAAGGAAATCTTAGTGATATTAGTGAGCCTGAGAACCAACTGAATCTGCCATTTCATCAGTGTCCTGAGTGCCACAACCAGTACAGTTTTAGCATACTTTTCCTAGTCCACGAGGGTAGTTCTCTAGTTGAGCCTGAGCATTCGGAGGTCACATTCTGTTGCAACTGTTCTCAGCGCTGAGATTGAAGCTTGGACTGTTGATAGTGAACCCGAAGGAAGCCCTCATACGGAGTCTTGGTCTTGCATTTTCGAGTGTGACGGTTGTTCCGACTTTAACGTTCTATTCGTGTGCGCAGTGACCCCTGGTACCGATCCGTGGGTGGCAGTTAAGCATCGTAACTGTCCCCTTGATAACTACTTCCCCTGAGGCACTAGTGAACTCACGTACCCAACAGGCGGACCGTCTGGATTAGGTTAGACCCACACTAGGCTAGCTTGATCCTTAGACCTAAGAGTAGATCCCAGCATCTTCTCGCTGTCTGGCTCTGTGTAGCAACGAATTTTGAGCCCCTGGATCTCAGTCGCTTTGTTACAAATTTTCATAAAGTGTTCCATTAGACCCCCTCTAACTTTGCAGACTCTCGTCCTATTACGGTGAGCTAAAAATAGGGTATTCCACTTACTCCGACCTACCCCACAAGACAGATGAACTTCGATAGTGTACATCCACCACTACCTTGAGCTTAATTTATCCTGATCAGGATCACAATTCCTAGTCCACCTGATACTTCTTTCTTGGTACATATCGGTTTAGGGTTTATGTCATTCCAGTTTTTCGACCGATTCATCCCATCTGTCATTTGAGTCACGTTTTCCTATCCTGAGCCTATTATATTTCCGAACTTATATACTTTAGACTATTTTGCTTTTGAGTCCCCACACCTAATATACTCCGAGCCTTTTTATCTTCGTTTTACCTCATTACGCCGATATATAATCTTTACTTTTTACCGTCTTATCATACCTTACCATTCACATTTTCTTCATTCACTGAGTCACTCTTAAACTACTCCAAACCTACTCTGAACATACTTTCTACATCCTTCTCCCATGATCTACAGTCCTACTTTGAATTCCTTGTCTTCGTTCACTGAGTAACTCCCTAACTACACCGATCCTACTCTGAGCTTATTTTATCCAACTTTCTTTCATGATCTACCTTCCTGTCTTGCCGTTCCATTCACCTTGCCTTCTTCATGTGTAGAGTCACTCCTAAATTGCACCGAACCTACTCTAAGTATACTGTTGCAACTTTCGTAGATCCTTATCTTTACCTATCTTGTCTGACCTAACCTTAGAACCAACCTTCTTTATTTTTGTACTCTGAGTCACTCCAGACCTGCTCCGACTTAACACCGAGTTTACACCGAGCCTACTCTGAGCTTACTCCGAACCTACTCCGAACTTGTTCTAAATTTACTTCGATTCTTACTCCGTTTGTGTTAATTTCTGTCAAGTCATTCCTTAAGTCTCTCCAAATTCAAATGTTCTGGTTTCCAGTTCTACACCAGGCATCATTGATTCCACACTTTTTACCATCCTGTTTTCTCTAACCCAATTCCACCATAAGTCACTCCTGCCTTACTCTGAGTCTACAATTCTGTGGACCTTCATGACAACTTTTCATAACTTCTAAACCAATTTGCTTGAGCTTTTCCATTGTATCTGACCTTCTCCTTTCCCTTGATGTGTGTTGTGAGTCAGTTCACCCCTGCTTGCTAACCAAACTTTTCAAGCATCAACTTAACGCTACCGTAATTTATTTTTCCGACTTACACAACTTCCCAACTACCTTGGCTACATACATACTGGAGTCACTCCGAGATTACAACAACCATAAGCTTACGTGTCCACCTATGCATCATTCCATATCCTACTCTTCACCAGTTGACCAACCACCATCATTTTTCTTTAAACGTCACTCCAGCCTTCTCTGAATCTGCTTTGAAACTTTTGACTCATTTTCCAGCCTTTGTTTTCAGTTTACGGCACTGAGTTTGAGTCACACGAAATAGTTTCCAATTTAACACCGAGATACTCCGAGCTAACACCGAGTATACACCGATGCTTACACAAGTAAACACCAAGCTTACACCGTGCCTTAAGAGCAATGTTTAGTGAAATATGGAGTAACGTTGAAGAATTTCTGAAGAACAATTTCGTTCTTATTGGTTCACTCTACTCGAAGTCGTCACGTCGAATTGGCACACACAATCTATGACAGATGGGATGAATCGGTCGAAAACCTGGAATGACATAAACCCTCGATAGTGTACCAAGAAAGAAGTATCAGGTGGACTAGGAATTGTGATCCTGATAAGGATAAATTAAGCTCAAGGTAGTGGTGGATGTACACTATCGAACTTCATCTGTCTTGGTGGGGTAGGTCGGAGTAGAGTGGAATACCCTATTTTTAGCTCACGTAATAGGACAAAAAAACAGAGAGTCTGCAAAGTTAGAGGGGGTCAAATGGAACACTTTATGAAAATTTTATGAAACCTGATTGGATGATGCTGCACCAAAATTATATAAACATTTGAGAAGCTAGGAAAAATACAAGAACCTGGGCGAGTGAAGAACATGGAATCATAGCGGTGCTAAAACAAAACAACGAAGAAAAACTTGTAACTATAACCTAGGAAAAATCCTGGAAAATTTACTCCAGATTTTGACTAACGGAACGGGGGTCGAAAAGCGAAGCCTGTACTACTTGCGGACCTTCAAATTGACACCTGTCGTTTAAGTTGACGGCTTGCGTAGCTTTTCAATAGAAATTCATTATTTGATTTCTGCAAAAATGACAGCTTTTGGACGTCAAAAATAAGAAAGTTGGCTGTATCCCTGCGATAGAGAAAATAGAAAAGTTGCTTTTAGAAAGCAATTCTCGAAGAGCACAACGAGATCTTTGAATGAATATAACTACAACAGCAGCTGCTGTCAAACTGTCGAAATTGGCAAAGACTTTGCCCTGAACGCAAACGTCGAAGTTTTTTGAAACGGAATGCGCGGAGGGTGTTAGAATGCTAAAGTAAGTGTTTTAAGAAAGTTTCATAAAATTTATCTTGGTTTGAGCCATCAACCAACAATATGCGCCCAAAACGAATCATCACCTTAGGGAGGTGCTAAACTTAACTAAAGTCCAATATAGGAAAACTAATAGTCTTTTACCACATATAATTATTTATAAGTTTTATAATAGAAAAAGTATATACCCAGCTCTTCCTAATGCAATACGCTTGCAATATGCTCTAAACATTAAGGTCATATTCGCGGGGGTCTCAGCGTTTTATACAACATGCATATACAACTCTGACATTTTTCAAAAAACTGGCGTTTTACCAAATTTAATACAATAACAAACATAAATAACATGAGCTAGGAAAATCGTGCAAAAGAAATTTTATATCATTATGTTGCGTGGAACGAGATTTTTTTAACGATCTAAAAATTATACAGTTCGGTTCTGGCGCTCCCTTAAAAAAGGCAACAACGTAAGCAACTTTGAAGAAATGATGAAATTCCTAAAATTTTCGTTGAAAGGATGTTTTACTGCTGGTTTTGTAAGAGATTGCCTGAACCTAACTACATTAATATTTATCGTTAAAAAGAAACTCTCTTACGCAACATTGTAGTAGATGCACTAATCTCCGTCACCTTTGTCACTTTTGTCCACGCATAAATTGTGTTCACTTTGAATAAACCAACTTTTAAAAGATTAAAGTTTTTATGAAATGAAATTTTTTACAGAAGTGTTGAGTACATCTGCTTAGAGAAAGACAAAATTTTAAAAGTTATAGTTTTTTGCCGAAAAAGTGCAGTTTTCGCTGTCAAAGGGTTGTTCCCTAAAGTGCGTCGGTCGTGTCTTAAAATTTTCAAAATTTTATTTCAAAATTCCCATAATTTGGATTAAAAACCAAACTTTGAGACGTTATATCCTCCATTTCCTACAATTTTATGCAACGAAAATTTTCATGGTAGTTGGCTTGTTCATAAACAATATATATCAAAATCAACAAAATCTGAGAATTTTCGAAAATTTGTTGGAAATCTCAGCACTGTGTCATTTGAAGCGAATTTGAGTTGCCAATTATCACTATGATAATTTATGTAACATGTTTTTATGATTCAAAGCACGAAACAACGACTTTTGCTAAAAAAATATAAAACGCCATAAAAACATAAAATTTGCTATTAGATTGCACAGCATTATTCGTAGGATTGTGTTTTGCACTCTTGTTTTGTCCTATGTTAAGTTATAGTGCCAGCATTTGCATTTATTTGAAGCAAATCTACATGTAAAAGATACGAACGCATATTAGAGATATTTGCGCAAAAAGTTAATTTAAAGCGACGCACTTTAGGCACTGATCAGTGGTTTCAGTAAAATCGGAATTTCTCAGTTGTAGTACGGTGAAATCAGAATTTGTTCAGTATTTTTGGAATTTAAGGGTGTTAGGTGCATAAAACTGAAATTGGGACATTGCTTAAAATTTTGCGGACAATGGGTGTTTATTCAAAGTATATTGCATTGTTCTAGCATTGTGCGAGGTTAAAACATTTTTAGGAAATAATTTTTACATCATTGCATAGAGATTGAATAGAATCTTTCAGAAAGAAAACTTTAGGTATCTTCCATTTTGTAGTGCACCAGATAACTTTAAGGTCGCACTTCCCTTCCTGGTCGTGTGCAGCCGTAGCTTTTATGTGCCCGACCCTCATTTTTCACAGGTTAAAAATTTCAACTGACTCCTAGGCCCAAGCTTCGGAGTTACCATTGGTAAGATTTCGCAAATGTGTCCCATTTGCAGAAATTTACCAGACGGCTGTGTCCATGCCTGCATCCAATGAAAACAGTGTTAAAAATGGAAGTGTCGCCAAAAATTTAACAAATTTTGGCTAACGAAAAGAAATATTTTTTTTTGTTTTGAATTCTAATGAAAGTATATGTTGGAATTTGGCATACATATACAGAGGCCCCACAGGTGTACAAATTTGAGCCAATAGGAATAAATTTAGTATGTGAAGTTGAATCTTCAAAATTGCCAGAATCGCCATTTTCCGGTGAGTGGTACCACCAAAATCGGAAAAATCAATTTTTTTTTGAAATTGAAAATTTTTTCGATATTTGAACTCAAAGTGGTCGAAAATACACCCACGCCAAATTTTGCAAAGTAGTTCGATTAGTAAATGTTTGCGACTTCTACGGCTGCAGAAAGCTTCTATACAAGATCCGACAAACCGAGAATGGCGATTTTGGCAATTCTTGAAGATTCAAGTTGACATAAATATTTTTCAGTCGGCAGAATGTTTTACTATTTGTTATAAATAAGAATACCTTTGGGGCCCTGTGTATACCAAAATTGTAACCTTATAGCTTTGCTTACACTAGAATTAAAATTTTCTTTTCGTTAACCAAAAATTTAAAATTTTTAGCGAAATTTCAACATTGAACGTCCAATTTCCTTAGATGCAGATACGATACAGCCTTCTAGTATACGAACAGTAGTACTCTAAATATCAGACTGATTTACTCTAACGCAGACGAGCTTCCACTAAAGTGACACGATTAATAGACAACAGACGGATACTAATTTGCATATTACAATAACAACAATATCAACAGTCAAAGTACGTGACAAGCACACTGTTACACCTCCCCCTTAGAGGGGACTGGTCCCTCAGTCCAACAATAAACAAAGATAGAAACTCGTTAGAGAGAAAAAACAACAAACAAAATAAACAGCAAGACAATAACAGATTAGTAATAGTCAGTAGGACAAAACTCAACGCAAGTCACTCAGTCCAATACCAGAGTTGAAATTCAAAACAGTTTGGGCAAATAAATGCTCAAATTGGCAATTCTTTGGCAGCAAGTTCTTGCAACCAGTACAGTGTAGGATGGAGCTTGTAAGGGAAAGCGCCAAGCGATGAGACCACATCATACCAGACATTTAGATGAACTCGTAGCCCACGATGACAAAGATGGAATCAATGTCTTCCAAATACATAGGATCAGTATCACCGGTGCGATACTGAAATGGAGGGTAATCAGCAGGATCCCTCACGAAAACTGAAGGAAATTGGAAAAGGCGGTCCTTCATGAACTGGTTAAAGCGAAGAACTCGACGGACACGGCGACTTGCATATGGTAATGAAACGAAGAAGATCTGATTGGGATGATTGGTGGATTGATTCTTTCAAAATGTCCCATTGATCCAACCAGAGGCCATACTTTCGCTTGGCTCCATGGTGTAACGGTTAGTATTCTGGACTGAATCCAGCGATCGTAGTTCAAATTTAGATGGAATCTCCACTAACAGTACCACTCTAAATACCAGACTGGTTTACTCTAACGCTGACAAGCCCACTAAAGTGACACGAATAACAGACAGCAGATAGGTCCTAATTTGCAGTTATTACAATAACACCAATCTCAACAGTCAAAGCACGTGAGAAGTACACTGCTACAGTATTTTGCAAGGGAGTGGGAAACATTTGCCAAATCATGACACCAAATGGGAGCGGTGAAGCTGGGGCCTAGCAGTCCAAAACCGTACTTCTGATCAGTTATGTTGGTAGCTTATGGAAAATGGGGGGGGTCGGGGACATA
>JASAND010017002.1:0-17251 GCA_030248195.1 Trissonchulus latispiculum
CTGTTCTGACTTGGTTTTTCGTTAGGTTGTCGGTTCGTTCACTGTTGGCTGATTTAAGCGGTTGGCTTGTCCATTGTATGCGGATTTAAGTTGATCTCTTGTTGGCTCAAATCCTGAACCAGGCAGTAAATAATAAGAAAACTGGGAGAATGGTGGCGTAACTCTGAGCTAATGAAGAGCACTCGGAGCAAATTAGGCCATTCTGTGAGCTTGTAAATACTTGACTCCGAGCTAATTTCGGAGCTGATCAGGAGCGTAGTCCGATGAAGGATGCATGTAAGTCAAACTCTGACTTGAGAGAACCAAACACCAGATGACAAATAACAACTACAACTCCAACAACAGAATGAAACCAACGACGAAAAGCGAAAGGCCAATTTCTAGCCTAAGTTAGACTTGAACCAAATTCAATCTTAGAAGCAGATAAACAAACTACCTAAGCGTTTGATGTTCCTTCCTGTTTAGTTGGTTGATAGTGTGTGTTAAATTAGACATGCACGCGCACCAAAACTATCATTAAACTCAGAAAAAACAGTTAAAATGTATAGGCAGGTGTAAGCTCAGCAGGACGCCACGATGTTACTTTCTGTAGTAGTCTTGTTCGTTACACGTTTGGCAACTTGAATAGTAATTCAAATTCTGAACTATTATTGTTGTACAGTGATCACATCGCATAGCATTTTGTTGTACATCGTTATGATTGTACAGTTTTATTGTATACTGTTACACTATTTTGCTGCATATTGTTGTTGGTGTTGTTGTTGGTCAGTGTTGCTGTCAATTAAAGATGGCCATATGTGTGGATATATAGTTAATTTGTAGCAGAATGCTGGTCTTGCTAGTTTGTGATTTTTTGAGTGGATCGTGAGCAGTCGCTTCATAGTATGCCTGTGGTAGCCACAATAATGTTATACTCGTTGCAGCACGATGAATACACGTGCAATTAGTCACCAAACCAACTTCTTTCAATCGTTACACATACAGTTAACACTAAGCCGACAAATGTAATATTCTTAAACTTGACTTTTTAGTATAAGCTTTGGTCAGCCACGGTTCCGGCCAGGGGTCATGCACAGCACGGAGCTTAGCTAACACCAGAAAACTAAGCTCGTATTTTAATTCTACATGCCCAATAACCCTATAGATAAGCTTTTCCCGTTAAAAATAAACAATTTTCAAATTTAAGCTTGGGTCTGTCATGGTTCCGGTCATGGGTCACTTGCAGCGCGGAGCTTAGGTTGCAGAGGAAAACTAAACTCGTATTTGAATTCTACATGCCCAAAAACCCTATAGGTAAACTTTTCCCGCTTAAAATAGAGAATTTTCAAATTTAAGCTTGGGTCAGCCGTGGTTCCGGCCATGGGTCACTTGCAGCGCGGAGCTTAGCTAATACAAGAAAACTAAGCTCATATTTGAATTCTACATGGTCGAAAACCCCCTAGATAAAGTTTTCCTGGCGAAAATTGAGAACTTTCAATTTTAAGCTTAGGTCTGCCATGGTTCCGGTCATGGGCTAGCTACAGATTGCAGCTTAGCTAATCCAAGAAAACTAAGCTCATATTTGAATTCTACATGGTCGAAAACCCCCTAGATAAAGTTTTCCTGGCGAAAATTGAGAACTTTCAATTTTAAGCTTAGGTCTGCCATGGTTCCGGCCATGGGTCACTTGCAGCGCGGAGCTTAGGTTGTAGAGGAAAACTAAGCTCATATTTGAATTCTACATGCCTGAAAACCCTATACACAAATTTTTCCCACTTAAAATAGAGAATTTTCAAATTTAAGCTTGGGTCAGCCGTGGTTCCGGGCGACAGAAGCTACAGCTGAGCCTCCTCCTCCGCCAGCGCCGCTTCGCCGCTTTCGCCGCTCACACCACCACCCCCACCAGGCCGCTTCGCCGCTTTCGCCGCTCACACCACCACCCCCACCAGGCCGCTTCGCCGCTTTCGCCGCTCACACCACCACCACCCCCAGGCCGCTTTCGCCGCTTCGCCGCTTTCGCCGCTTTCGCCGCTCACACCACCACCACCCCCAGGCCGCTTTCGCCGCTTCGCCGCTTTCGCCGCTCACACCACCACCACCCCCAGGCCGCTTTCGCCGCAGCGCCGCTTCGCCGCTTTCGCCGCTCACACCACCACCCCCCCCAAGCGCGACGCCTGGTGCTGGCTTATTACTACTTTCACTTTAGGGTTGAGGTTGCCAACCGAACGGCAGTGGAAGCATAATTAACACTGCTTGAAGCGTTGGTTTCCTTCCTTTCGAGTATTTTTAACCTTTAATTCTCATCTCATCTCATGGCATTGATTGAAACTTTCAGAGCATATTGATTGAACTGAATTGAACTGAATTGATTGAAACTTAGTTAGCCAACACAACAACCTTCTACTTTGGCATCCAATGTACGAGTACTGAAATTCCTGCATTTGATTATCACGAAGAGGTACTAGTTAACGTTCCTGTCAACTGTCACTTGAAGAAAAATGTACAAATTTCAGAAAAAATTCGATAGTGATCGCGCAGTGCATACCTAAACTTGAAATTTAAAATCTTTTGTATTTTGCTGGTAGCACATGGAAACGAACAGAAACTGGCGTAAAAGCAAGAAATTTACAAAACTGAAGATACAAATTAGACAAGAAGGTGTTAAACATATTTAAAACCCGAAACTACAGTAAGGAATGATTGACAGTTTATGCTGCCTGTCCAACTATCCAAAACGTTCTACCAAAATTAAACAAAGTAAACAGCAAATGTGAAGCTGATAATTCGTCCAACGCGGGAGCTGCATATTAAATAAAAGGAAAATTTGAAAAAATTGGGAATTTTTGCTACAGATTGGCTAAAATTACCACGATTTGATAGAAATTTGCGGTCATTGCGGTCAGGAAAATTTGACCACAACCGCGACCGCGTCCAACTCTGTGCTGAACAATGGTAAGTTGGACCTCCCCTCCCCCGAGATTACGGCCTTAATGTGCCGAGCATCTCGCAGGCCATTTCCATTAGGAAGGGCTAAGCTTCCCACTCTTGCTATTATATACGCTGAGTCTAATATAGTGTTACCTACCTTCCTACATACCTTCCCAATGATATGTACATACCTACTCCCCGTGCCATCGCATGGAAGGGTGACCTTTTTAAGGTGCTGGTATCGCTTTGTGTAAATTTGATCCTATAGGCTTTAATTCTTTATGAAAGTGGATGAAACTTTCCAAATATACTATTTCGGTGCTCTTTAACATTCTGGGACCAGTCCCGCATTTTTAGGTGCAAAGATGAGAAAGTTTTGGTTTTTGCCATTATTCTCTCAGTACATAGTCGAGACACCGGATTGGTTGGTATGGCTGGATAGAGGGCACAGAAATGAACATTTTTGCTTTTACAACTTTTGAGCTATCTCTAGTGGTTAAGTCAGTATAAGCAAAAAACGATTTTTGGGGTCCAAAAATGGCCGTTTTCGAGAAAATCAGTTTTTTCAAAATTACTGCCAAATCATATGGACAATTTTGGTTTATTTATACTCGATCGATACACAGTCTCATTGCACATTTTATCAATGCCTATTAGCCGGAGTTTGTTGCTCTAAGCTAGAGATTTGGAAGAAAAACGATTTTGGCAAAACTGCGATTATTTTGTTTTGAACATCGATTTCTCAAAAACTACCCAATCGATTCGCGTGATTTTTGGCAGGATGAGAATTCGCACTATTGCGGAGGGACATTTTTCTTGGTTTGAGCTAAAACATCTCCAGTTGCGAAAAAACTCAATGCAAATTTGCGAAATTTCGTGTCTCCGCACATTTAGTGGATTTTCCTGACCGTTAAAACCTGCTGAGCCAAATCCAAAAAAATGTCCCTCGGCCCACATGTCCTTTATAGGACAGCACAAGAAAAAATTTCGGCCGATTCTACAGTTTTGAGAAATCGATGTTCAAAAATTTTTGGTCTGTATTCTGCCTGTAAGATGTTAGTATGTCAGACAATTTTTGCTATTTTTTGCCAATTTTGCTAGTTTCGTACTCTTATGAGAATCTACATATTATAAGCTTTAAAATGATGTATAAAGCTCTTTCCAACTCGCAAAATTGCGAAAGTTATAGCGTTTCAAAATATACCCACAAAAGCACTGCACAAAAGGATACCACCACCTTAAGGGGGGGGTCGCCTTTTGGTCGACTTTTCTACCATCTCCTATTTTGCTCATTTTCACATATTTTGTAGTCCCCATGGGTCCTCAATCCAAGAAAAGAGCGTTTTGCGTAATATTGCTCTATCATTCTCTAGAGCCCTTCAAAGGTGACTTCCACATGTGTTACACATAGGAAAATGAAAAAGTGAGGTTAAAAAGTGTGTGGCAGAAAAATTTTTTGCTGTATGAAAGATACAACTCTACAACTGCGTTGTTCATGTTAAGGGCATATCTGAGAGTGCAAATAACCCTTCTGGTACAATTCTGTTGAGTGGAGGAATTTCTGGCGATTTTTCAGTCAAAATATTGAAAAACTGGTGCTTTTTGTACCACGAAGCACAAGTCCGCCAAACCATTTTCGCGTCTCCTGCGAGATTGGCAAAAGCTACAGAAATCTCTTATAGCTAGTTTCACTCTACGCATACACAGAATTCTTAGGACAGTACATGCTGTTTCTACCATTTGTAGTGCTCTCACTCAAAAAACTTGCCACAAAATGTGCTAATTTTGCCAAAAATTATCATTTTGCACAATTTCCACGTTCCTTTTATTTCTCACTCGTTACCCACTCTAAAGTCACCAATATTGGTATATAATACTCTCAATGCCTGCCGGGCATTATGGTAAAAGCAAATGCTTCAAGGTAGAACTTTTCTGTCGGCTCCTTTGATATCTTATAGGTCACAAAAGTTTAGTGTATATTTTGTATGTTTAGTGCAGTGTGAGTCATTTCACGATTCAGAAGTCCTTTCTTTAACACAGGGCTAGTTTAGGCTGATTTTTTTGCATTCGGATTATGCAAAATAGGTTTTAGAACCTATTTAAGCAGCAACTGAGAGCCGTCGCGCAGTCTACGGCTGTCAGCAATCTAAACGGTTGCAGATTTTTGAGCACTAGTGTCGCTTGGGAGCTACAAATTGGTGCACTTAGGGAACTAGATAAGGTACTAGCTTGCTCTGGACATTAGAAGATCAGCCCGGCATGGCAAGCATAGGCCTCCTTTCCCTGATGAGGGAAGTCAAGTGGAGTTGTAACTTTGCCTGGAGCCTTCCAAAGCAAACAATTTCGCAATTGAATAAAAAAGGTCTAAAAATGAATACTGCTCCTTTTGGGGCCTACTTGTTAATTTTTATTGTAAATGGATGATTATTTAGGTTGCTCTAATTCTGTCTAGCGTAGTATTTTCCACCTTCCCCCTTTGAGCAGTAATTTCTATTATTCTGATATTGTCATTGCCCCCCCAACCTCAAACTTAGACAATGACAATACTATTGAAAGATTCCAGTATTTATGCAAATGAGAACTGCCAATTTTGAGAACAGTTACCAAATAGCCTGCCAGCCGACGTTCTGCCTGCATCTGATAGATGCTGTAAAACTGCTGTGACTGAAGCACAAAAGGATAACAGTTGGCTTGATTAAATCACGAGTATCTGATAGAAAGAGTATGACGTACCCTTCCTAGTGCAAATAGCCTCTAACATGCTCGGCACATTACGGCAAAAATCTCTGAGGGGGCCACGGGCAACAGTTAACCATGCGTTTGAACTAAAACAAATCTGATTGGCTAATCGCCTACCTTATGTAGGTTTCCCCCGCCCAAGGATTTCGGGCAGTTATTGTCGCTCAGCATTTGACTAGTGCTCAGTATCAAAAAACATACGAAAATCCTAGTTACTAAGGTTTCACTTCCCGCCCGCTAGCTTGTGTGTTGTCGCGAGACGATAATCCAATAAACTGCTTCAAGGAACGATTTTCACCCTACACCTACCTACCCAACTTGACACAACACAGACGACACTTTACTGGAATAAAACATTCTACAAACGCGACAAACAAATAAATACATGTTGTTACATAAATACTATGCAGTGGTAAATGGTAATGGAATGTAGCAGAACAGGAAGCAGAAAACAACACAAAAAATGTTACAAAAATAAATACATAAACACGATTTTCTGAGAACTTCTCAACCAAATTAGAGTTTAAGTTCAGCAGCAGACAAACACCAAAAGAACAGCACTGAAACCAGCAGTATACATGTAAACCTATGTAGCATAAATTAGGCTATTCGCAATCATATACGTACATACCTAATTATATTTATCTAAATAAATAGACATATATCTAAATCTGCGACCACGTTTAACACTATCACAGACCAAAAGAATATCTGCAAGCAGAGAAAAACAAAAATACACAGAGAGAGCAATGATTCAATTGTGCAATATTTAGGATAAATGGCACAATTATAAACCAAAAACGTAAACATCACTAATAGTCACAAAAAGCTACAATACAAAGTAACGAGTGAATAAAATCAAACCGAAAATTAAGGAATAAACACAGTCAAAATCAAAACCATACGATGGAGCTAATATGGAAGGGTTTTAAAATCTGTGTCCTGAAATTCAAAAAATTCTACTGAAATCGACCAAAATGGTTTCATCAGATTTAAACTACAACAAACCGACGAGCAAATCGAAAATATCGACCCTATATTTATCGACATTACAAACACAATGTACTAAGACGGTCGCCGCACTATATAGCAACACAGTAGTAAACTTCACTAATTAAAGTAAATAGCCAAGTAAAGCATCACAGGATTTGACTAACACAAGCTATATCACCGTACAATCCGCACAATACAAAACAGATCATGTTATGATAAGCACATTTTAAATTAAAATTAAAAGTATATAAAATTTATAGTTAATATTAACAATTCAAAATGCTTGTCCATTAATGGGCACAATATGGTACCCGGTTCTAGTCAAGAAGATTAGAGTTGTGAAAAGCAATGCTAAAGAATTATGAGCATTCTGTCTATTCACCAAACTAAAGGATTTCAATTAAAGCTATACTTCATATTAAAAGTCTAATAGGGAAAAAATTACAATATTTTCTTCTTTTGTTATAATAATCCATTTGAGGCTGACATCAGAATGTGGCACTTGTAAAAACTTACAATTCACTAATAACTTTAACACACTACATTTATATACGTACAGTTCAAAATAGCAGCCACAAAATCACAACAAAAATGTCAAAATAACCACTAGTCATTCCTAAAAAACTGATTTTTGGCACAAATTTCAGCTTTCTTATGTTGCAGTACTCTGCAATTAACATAACTATTGTTGGTTTGCCGCTACTTCCGAAGGAAAAGGGCAAACCCTTATTCTCGTCGTGTTATTATTATTATTATTATTATTATTATTATTCTTCTTCTTCTTCTTCTTGTCCCCCCCTATTAACTCAAGCTAGGCTCAACGCCCGGAGCTGAAATTTGGTGGGTATGTGGGGGTTGGTCCCAAACCTGGCCCATTTTAATTTCATCGCTCTAGACCCACCCAGTCGACCAGGGCAGGGAATTTAATTTTTTAAAATCGTAAGGGGGGATGGCCGAACGTTACACAAGGCGATTCTCAAAAATGGTCGAAAACTTTTTGTCTCCGATTTGGTTGAAAAGTCAGTCCTAGGGTAATTCGGGGACGCAGATTCCAAATCTGCAATCGAAATTTTTCTAGCGTTTGTGAATCTCGAGATATGGCCAAAAGTTACACTGTTGGAGACCGCAAAAGTGAGCAAACTGCCCAGAAACGCCTAATATCTGTGTTTTTTGAACTCGATAGTCAAGTTTGGCCGGTGGATTTGCTAGGATATCCTTTAAAAAGAAGTGTCAAGTAACTTGTGGCAATACTTAATCGAAAATTCCTTATCCCAACTGCCTTTTTATGGGCAACCATTTTCAGAGGAAGGTGTCAAAAATGGTCGAAAACTTTTTCTCTCCGATTTGGTTGAAAAGTCAGTCCTAGGGTAATTCGGGGACGTAGATTCCAGATCTGCAATCGAAGTTTTTCTAGCTTTTGTGAATCTCGAGATATGGCCAAAAGTTACACTGTTAGAGACCACACAGCTGAGCAAACTGCCCAGAAACGCCTAATATCTGTGTTTTTTGAACTCGTTAGTCATTAGCCAGTGGATTTGCTAAGATATCCTTTAAAAAGAAGTGTCAAGTAACTTTCAGCTATATTTAGTAGAAAATTTCTTATCCCAACTGCCCTTTTATGGGCAACCATTTTCAGGTGAAGGTGTCAAAAATGGATAAAAACGTTTAATGTCCGATTTGGTTGAAAAGTCGGTCATAGGGTAATTCGGGGACGCAGATTCCAAATCTGCAATCGAAATGTTTCTAGTTCCCGTGGATCTCGAGATATGGCCAAATGCTACGCTGTTGGAGTCCGCAAAAGTGAGCAAATTGTTTAGAAAAGCCTAATATCAGTACTTTTTTCGAAGCCGGTAGTGAAGTTGAGCTGGTGGATTTGCTATGACTCCCTTTAAGAGGGTGTATCAAGTAACTTTTAGTGATATTCAGTGAAAAATTAGTTATCCCAACTGCCCTTTCAAGGGCAACATTTCTAGAAAAGTTCCTTATCCCAACTACCCTTTCAGAGGCAACCATTTCCCGAAAATCGACGCTACAAAGTTAGCTATATAAAGAAAGAAGCGGCGGCAAACCATTCATGCCAATTTAGCTTGTTTTTAGTTAAAAGTATTGTCAATGTCAAATTTACGCTTGAAAAGTGATATGCACTAAAAGCTAGCTATGAGACGATACAAACATAGGTTCAGAAAACTACCAAAACGTAATGATTAATAAATTAATAAATAAATAAACTAAACGAATATACATTACTACAAACAGTTACGCTATTAAGTGACACAACGTACTCAGTTTCAAACCAGTTACAACTACACAAAATGAAAACTTTAGAAAAGCAGGTTTAAATCTTCCGTTGGCACATCACTTATAAAATCTGAACCAGATAAATAAACGTGCCCGAAAAATTAAAATTCACAAAGGAGAAGAAATTTTCAAAACTTTCCATTTTTACCCAACCCCCCTTCCACCTCCCTGCAAAAAAGAAATTATTCAGCAGCCAGTGCAAAAGTGACCGGCCCATTGGGAATGGTGGGTACTGAAGGTTGGGGGGAACAGGAGGCAGTCTTCTTTAGCGGGAGACCAGAGTTTTCAAGGGTCGGATTTTCGGTCGGTTTTTCTGGGCCTGGGGGTGCGGGGGTGGGTCCCAGGGGCTCGTGTCGGTGTCTTTGATCCAGCAGGGTTTGCAGACGATGAACCAGGTCACGTGCCAGCTGTAGGATGGAGTCCGCTTCGTGCTTTTCGGCCATCTCTGCAACAAAAGAATCCTTAAGTTTGTAATGTCGCAGAAATAAAATTTCAAAGTTTATTTCATTTAATAGTTTTCAAAAATTAAAATTAAGTTTAGTAGATTAAATATAAAATGCATACTATTAAATGACATTAAACTAATTATGATATATATATAATCTATAATCTATAGTGCACCTCCGTACACGTACGAAGTACGTATACGTCTCGAATCAATATATACATGATCGATGTATATGTATATATATTTCTGACTTTTACCTTTTAAAAGGAAATATTTACAGTAAAAAATTGTCCTGTTTATTAATCAGTCTCAGTTTAGTGGTTGTGGCTTTTGTTGGGGTCGCACATGTATGGAATGTAAACATGTTCGTACATATGTACGTATTGCAAAACAAAAGGCACAACCACTGAAGGTGGGTCTCCTCCACACCTCCATATAGTAAGACATTAGTGCGTGCGAGGAGGGGCGGTTTTTCACACCATTCATTCATTCATTCATTCATATATAGATCAGGCATAGAAAATAAGTCCTTACACATTTCCTTCCAGCCCTAAAATATAATCGAAAAAAAAACGTTTAGACAAAAACAGACGCAAAATACGCCACAGCATACCATTGAAAAATTTAATGATATCAGTGAAATCCATGGAATTTTCCAGAATAATTTCCCGGTAGAATTCCACGGTGGCCAGGGCCATAAAAAGCACAAAACAGTGGGAGACCAAGTGACGGGCCGCCCAAATCGTTTCCCACACCACAAAAACGTCCGAATACAGAAGCTCTAAAATAGGACAAGCGAAAAATAAAAACAACAAATTAAAAAATTCCAATACATATACAGTACCCCGCACGTGAAGGATACGAAATCGTTAAGTAGACAATTTTCGTAAACTGTTCGCCCATTTCGCCACTGTTCACGAATGTTGCAGAGCGCACACGCAGTATCGCTAACTTAGCAATTTCGTCAAGTGTTACCCTTCTCGTGCTGGGTACTGTATTAATGGAGACAACAATTTTTCAGCACTCGCTCACGGAATTCAATTGAAAGTTTGTTAAAAAACACTCTAAACTTTGCTTTGAATTAAAAATCCCCCTGATTTCAAATCATTTTTCTAGCAACGCCAACAACCAATCCTATAATGATGACACAACGCCACGAAGCGCCTATAGATCAGAATAACACCCATCAACAACCCACATCCAAGACTTTCTTTCTTATCCCATTTAAAATTAAAAATTAAATACAGAAAACACATTGGGGCGTGAGTTGCGGGAGGGGGGGGAGTGGAGGCGTTGGAGCAGAACCAACCTCGCTTAAAATCCAGGAGAAACCAGCGGTAGCAGAAATAGAAGTGAGTATAGTCCCCGTTACGCTGCATCAGCTCAAACAGCTCGGGATCTAGTACCTGAAGGGACAATTAAAACAAAAAACTCAAAAATTTCATTTCTATTAAAATTAATTTAATTTAATTCCTGGTTATCTGTTCAAATTAAATACTGCCGTCAGACTTACACCATAATATTATCTTAGTTTCAGCCGCCATGCTACAGTATATAGTATACTGCGTTTGCGTTAGCAACTAATAACTAACCTAATACATATCAAACTGGTTAATGCAATTTAATTAATATCAGTTGACTAATTAATAATAGTTAATCCAATTTCGTAAGTACCTGTATCAGAGAGCGCATGTTGGCCAAATGAGCGTCCATGCCCCCTCCGTGGGGGAAATTCGGAGCCATTCGTTTCATCAGCTCACAGAAACATCCATAGGTCAGGACTTCTTAAAAAACGGAATTTTAAAAACAGAGAAAAACTAAAAATGTTAAATAAAAATTCAAAATATGTACAACACATTATCTAATCCCGTGACAGCAGTGCTAAAACCGTCCGTAATGATTATGTACGCAAAAGTCAAGACAACCTTATGCCAAGCTTTCAAAAAGCCATACAGTTTCTCAATGCAACAAACATTCTCTAAATTGTATGGGACTTTTGACAGAAGAAATTTAATAAAAAAATTTCCACAAAACTTTAAAGTTTAAACTTTTAAACTTTAAAAAAAACAGGGTTACCATCATCAAAAACGACCAGGAGTGGAGCGGCCAGATCACACATGCCCTGAATGTAGCCCATTTCCAAGTTTTCCCAAACATAGCTGGAAGCAAAAACAGCCCATATATTGTAATTCATAACGTATCATAAACTACATAAACATTAAAAATACGATAGCAAACTATGGAAAAAATTAACATAATCAGCCCCATAAGCTTCTTTCCATACTTTTGCCGACATGTTTGAGATACACACAAACAAGTAACAAAAATGCTCCGCACAAAGGAGGATAATATGTGTGGAGCATTTTTGTTACTTGTTGGTGAGCATCTCAAACATGTCGGCATATGGAAAAGAGCTTATGGGAAAATTCTCGTTATAAAAACTGAATCGTATTTTAATGTTTATGGTTATGATACGTGCTGTTTTGCACCAGTATGTTTGGAAAACTCAAGTGGGATGATGGTAACCCTGTTTTTAAAGTTTAAAAGTTTAAACTTTAAAGTTTTATTGAAGCTATTAAATTTCTTCTGTCAAAAGTCGGAAATTTTTAGAGAATTTGTTGCATTGAAAATGGCACAACTTATTTCGTCTTGACTTTTGCGTATTACGGTACGGTTAACAACTTGTCCTGTGTTATTGCGACACAACATTTTAGTTTTTCTCTGTTTTTAAAATTCCGTTTTTAAATCTGATATGGATGTTTGTGGAGTAATTCAATTTCCCCACGGAGGGCATGGACACTCGCTGACAACATGCGTAGTTGCTACGAAATTGGATTAATATTGTGTAGTCAACTGATAAGCCAAATTAATTTGTGCTGTGGAGTTGCTAACACCAAACTTTTGGTATACTGTAGCCAAAATGACGTCTGGAAACCAAGATATCTATTATGGTGTAGTGTTGTACTGTATTTGAAATTTGAACGAGATAACTTTCCAAGTTAAATTAAATTAATTTTTGTAGAATGAAATTTTGAGTTTTTGTTTTCTTCGAGTACTAGATCTACAGTATTTGGCTGATGCACCACTTCTGCTGCCACTGGTTTCTCCCGCAAGCGAGGTTCTTGGCACTCACACTTTCCGCGAGCTCCATACTGTATTTAATTTTTGAATTTTCCAAATGGGATAGAAAAGAGAGCCGATATAGGCACTCTTCATATTGTAATATCATTATTGGTTGTTGGCGTGCTAGAAATTCGGGAGACACGAAGCAAAGTTGTGTTTTTAACTTTCGGTGAACTTCCATGTTATTGTCTCCATTAATACCCAGCACGGAGATGCTTGACGGAAATTGCTAAGTTGCTGATACTACGTGTGCGCTGCGATTCGTGAATTGTGGGCGAAAATGAGACGCATTGCCAGCTGATTTTCACGTGCTGAAATTTTCTTGTTGGAATTTTTTAATTTGTTGATTTTCGCTTTTGATCTCCCGCAAACTGTATTCGAACGTTGTCGGTGTGGAAAACATTGCCGACGATGCGCGCTTTGAATTCTACCGAGCTCTGGAAAATTCAATTTCACTGACCCAAATTTTTCAATGTGAAATGACGTAAAATTTCTAATATTTTGATTTTTTGGAATATTAGGATGGGAAAATGCGCGAGACGCACACTACATGCTGATCTATATATGATGAATACGGATGAATTGAATGATTGTGCCCCTCTCGCCGCGCGCACAATGTGTACTTATAGTGGAGAGAGACCACCTTCAGTGGTTGTGCCTTTTGTTTTGCAATCTACATGTACGAACATGTTTATTCCATACATGTCGACAAGCGCAACCTGAACTGATTGAAAAATTTTCCTTTAAAATTAAGTAAATATATACATATGCATCGATCGCTACATATATTGATTCGAGATATACGTACTTCGTACTACGGAGATACAAATTATAGATTATATATATATCATCATAATTAGTTTAATGTCATTTAATAATTTATGCATTTTATAATCTGCAAACTTAATTTTTAATTTTTAACTATTGAAATAGGCGCACGAAATTTTATTTCTGCGATTCTGTTGCAGGCGGCGGACTCCCGTGAGATCGTCTCAAACTGCTGGATCCAGACACCGACGCAGCTTACAAACACTATACAGCCGACCGAAAATCCGGCCGCTGAAAACGGTCTTGCTAAAGAAGACCTCCTGTTCCCCAACTCGGCTCGCCCTGCATTCCCGGAATTTGGGCGGTGGTCACTTTGCACTACACGAGGAGAAATTTAGTAAAATGAGATTTTGAATTTCTTCTCCTTTGTGAATTTTCGAGTCGACACGATTTTGCAATCTGGTTCAGATTTGCCAAATTGATGTGCCCAACTTAGGTAAACCTCTAAAGTTTCTGGCAATGTAGTTGCTGGTTTGCTTTGAAGCCGCGATATTAATAACTGTTTGTAGTAATGTATATTCGTTTGAAGTTTATTTATTTATTAATTTATTAATCATTACGTTTTATTTCTGACCTATGTTTAAACATCTCATAGCTAGCTTTGAATGCACATCACTTTTCAAGCGTAAATTGTTATTAGCCTGCTTTTTTAACTAAAAAACAAACTAAATTGGCGCGTGTTTTGCCGCGCGCTCTTATATAATAACTTTAATGACGTCGACGCGCAATTGAAGGATAAGGAACTTTCTAGAAATCTTGCCCTTGAAAAGGGCGACTAATTTTTCATATTTATCACTAAAAGGAATTATGACTCCGCCGGGGGTCTGCAAATCCGCCAGCTGCTTCACTACAGCTCAGCACTGATATTAGGCTTTCGCCACGCTCACTTTTGCGGATAATGGCATTTATCACGGGGGCGGTAGGTTTATCATCCCCATACCTATGACTTCAATCGGGCATTGGCCATTTTTGACACCCTTACAATGGTTGCCCGCAAAAGAGGCAGTTGGGATAAAGAGCCCACTGCCACTAAACAACTGAAAGTTACTTGACACTCTTTTTTAAAGGATATCTTAGCAAATCCACGGCAATGACTTAACGAGATTCAAACGAGATATTAGGCGTTTCTGAAACATTTGTATGTGGTAACTTTTGGCCGCATCTTCGAAGATTCACAAAAGCTAGAAAAACTTCGATTTGCAGATCTGTCCCAGTACCCTTTTTAGGATACTTTCGGCAAATCGGAAAAAGTTGACCATTTTGACACCTTCCTCTGAAAATGGTTATATAAAAACGGACAAGGATGGAAATTTTTCGGTCTGCCACAGAACCCTTTTTAAAGGATATCTAGCAAACTTGACGTCAGTTCAAAAATTTAGGCGTTCCTGTAGGTAGGTTTGCCGCTGCGGTCTCCAACAGTGCTAACTTTGGCCGCTCCGGGTGCAAACGCTAGAAAAATTTCGATTGCAGGTAGATGCTGCGTCCCAACTTGGACGACTTTCAACCAGATCGGAGCAAAAAGTTTTCGACACCATTTTGAACAAGCGCGTATATTTAAAATCCTTTTGTTTTAAAAAAAAATTATATTTGAATGAATGAGTGAGACTCGGGTTAACCCCACGCTTACCAAATTCGGCTCGAGACGCGAGCTGAAATTTAAGAGAGAGAGAAATAATATATTGCAACAATAATAATAATAATAATAACACGACTGAGTTTGCCGCTCCTTCGGAAGCCGCAAACAACGCATTGGGACCTTGTTAATTGCAAGTAGAAGAAAAGTATTGCATCAGTTTTTAGGAATGACTAGTGGTGCTGATAAAAACTTTTGTTATGATTTTGTAGAGCGCGTTTTTGAACTGTACCGTAAACAACAGTGTGTTAAAGTTATTGAGTAATTATAGTTTTTACAAGTGTACATTGATGTCGACACTCAAATAGTTATTACGCAACAAGAAATATTGAATTTTTCCCTATTAGGCTTTAATATGAAGTATATCGCACAATTTGGTGGGCGTAGAGATGCTCATGTATGTTGCTTTCACAACTCCTGTCTTCTTGACTAGAACGAACATTGCCGATATGGACAAGCATTTTTGGTGATATTAACTATAAATTTTATATACTTTTTAATTTTAATTTAAAAAATGTGCTTATCATGTGATCTGTTTTGCACAACTTTGTGATTGAATATCACAATGATGCTTTTATTTACTTTAATTGGTTACTACTGTCGACGCTGCATATGAATGCGGCAACATCTTGTGTTGCCAATGTCGACAAATGCAAATTCGATATTTCGTTGCTCGTCGATTTGTTGTAGTTTAAATCTGATGAAATTTGTAAGATTTTATCAGGATTTTTAGATTTTAAAAACCGCTTGTGCTCCATCGTATGGTGATTTTGACATTGTTTATTCCGGTTTGATTTTGTCCTCGTTACTTTTGTATTGTAGCATGATATTAGTGATGTTTACGTTTTTGGTTTATAGTATTGCCATTTTATCTAAATATTTTCACAATTATTTTGTATTTTTGTTTTTGCTTGCAGATATGCTTTTGGTCTGTGTTGAATGGTCGAGATATATGTCTATTTATTTAGATAAACATGTACGTATATGTTGAATTTATGCTGCATGGAATTTTGCTGCTGCTGGTTTTCAGTGCTGTTCTTTTGGTGTTTGTCTGCTGCCAGACAAACTGTAGTTTTGTAATTTTTTTTGTGTTGTTCTGCTTCTGCTACGTTGTACACCATTACCGTAGTAACATGGCACCAACAACATGTGACATTTGTTTGTCATAGAATGTTTACCCCACATTCAACCAAAGTGATGGAACCTTGTCGTGGTGGGTAGGTAGTAATGAGATTGAAAATCGTTCCTGGCAGTTTATTGGATTATCGTCGCGACACACAAGCAGCGAACGAGAGAGCTGCTGAAGCTAGGATTTTCGTATGCTGTGAGCATGAAACTTGCCGAAGTCGGGCGGGAAACTGATAACCAATCGAAATTTGTTTTAGTTCGACATGGTTAACTGTTGCCCGTAATACCTCACTTGCCGTAATGGCCGGCATGTTAAGAGACTGTTGCAGGAAGGGGCGCGTCACTCTTCTTTCTATCGAGTGCTCGTGTTTATCGAAACACAAACTCTTTTTGCTCCGATTTTTGTAGTTTTGTATCTATCGAACAAAACCGAGCTTGAACGTCGACGACTTGTCGACTTCTCAAATTGGGCCCGTAAATACTGGAATCTTTCAATGTGTGATGTCATTGTCACAAGTTTGGTGGGAAATTTGAACAATATCAGAATGTGAAATTACTGTAGTGTGCACTTTAGACGAAAAAATAATCATCCATTTACAATAAAAATTAACAAGTAGACACAAAGGCAGTATTCGCATTTTTTAGACCTTTTTTTATTCAATTGCGAAATTGACGCTTGGAGCTCCAGGTAAATTCCACTTGACTCCTCATCGGGAAAGAGGCCTATGTGCGGCTGATAATGTCAAACTGAAACATCTGGTTCCTAAGTGCACCAATTTGTAGCTCCCAAGCGACACTAGTTGTAAAAATCTTGAAAACCATTGACAACCGTAGACGCGACAACTTTCAGTTGCTGCTAAATAGGTTCTAAAACTATTTTGCATAATCCGAATGCAAAAATCAGCCTAAACTAACCCTACGAACGGACGAAGACGGAAAAGTGAGCTCGCACTGCCGACACAAGCTAAACTTTGTGACCTAAGATATCAAAGAATTGTGAAAAACACACTTGAAAAATTTGCTTTTACCATAATATGCCCGGCGAGCATACAGTATTTTCTTTTTAATATTGGTGACTGCTGAATGATAAAAGACGTAAACGAAATGATAATTTTTGAGTAGCATTTTTGTGGCAAGTTGAACACTACAGTATT
>JASAND010017003.1:0-13752 GCA_030248195.1 Trissonchulus latispiculum
ACGTCTTCGGACGGGATAAGTTGTCTGAAAGAATGAGCTGAATAGCTTGAATGGTCCAAAAAAATTCCCCGATAAACCGATATTTTAAAATTTTTGAAATTTTAAAAAATTTTAAATTTCATAAAAATGTTTGTTTCGCTGCAAGGATTCCGAAAATATATGGTTTTATGTGGTTATGACGTATATTGAGTTCACTGGAGGCCTTACAGATTTTGTACACACATTTTTGTGTCAGACTTTAGATGTCTGTATCTTATCTGCATCTAAGGGAATTACTCTTCAAAGTTGAAGTTTCGGCAAAACTTTAAAAATTTTTGGGTAACGAAAGGAAAATTTTATTACTGGTGCGAGCTATAAGGCTGTAATTTGGCATAAAAGGAGGACCTATAGGAGTACTCATTTGTGCCAAATGGCAAGAAATTCTGCCGAGTGAAAAAATTTTTCTGTCAACTTTAATCTTCAAAAATTGCCGAAACCGCTATTTTCAGTCTGTCGGATCCTGTGTAGAGGCTTTCTGCAGCCATAGAAGTCGCAAACCTTCATTAATCGAGCTGAAATCTTTTGTGGGGGTGTTTTTGACCTCGTTGAGTTCAAATATCTCAAAAAAATTTAATTTCAAAAAATTTGATTTTTTCGATTTCTGGGCTACCATTCCTCAAAAAAGGCGTTTTAGGAAATTTTTGAAGATAAAGTTGACATAAAAATTTTTTCACTCGGCAGAATTTCTTGCCGTTTGGCACAAATGAGTACTCCTATAGGGCCTCGTTTCATGCCAAATTACAGGCTTATTGCTCGCACCAGTAATAAAATTTTCCTTTCGTTAGCCAAAAATTTTTAAATTTTTGCCGAAACTTCAACTTTGAAGAGTAATTCCCTTAGATGCAGATAAGATACAGACATCTAGTATTTTTCTGCAGGTAGGGACATATGTGCCAAATCATATTGGCGAATGACAGCATTGAAGTGTAGAATTTAAAATTTAGACTAGAGTAATTTAAAGAGAAATTGAAGGTTCGTGATGAGTGTGCGAATTTGGAATTTTCAAAAGAATTTAAATCAGAACATATTTATTTAAGCATAGTTTAGTTCAACCAATTTCAAAATATTACAATAATCAACAAGAGCATGAAAACTGACCGTAATCAAAGAATTTACCCCCCTCCCAACCAACCTCTAGTTTCCACTAACCTTTCTGATGAGAGATGATGATATGAAGAGACAAATTGAAAAGTGACCCAAAATATCGAAAATCTTTCCCTTAAATATTATCAAAACTAATTTGCATATTACGGAAATGGAGAATTTGTAATTTGCATATTTGTTCCGAAGTTCGTGGACTTTTGAAAACAAGGAAATTTCCACAGAATCTTGGGCCCAGCAGTCAGTAGGAATTTTTAATTAATTATGTTGGTAGTTGCGAAAAATGGGGGGTCGGGCACATAAACGCGACGGCTGCACATGGCTGGAAGGCAACTAAGATCTCAGTATCCGATATTTTTTGACCACACCCATGCTCTATATCCTCGCCAAAAAGTAGGCCAATCGGACAAAGTCGGGGCAAACCTTTAGTAGCCCCCCCTAGGCAGTATAAGCCAAAAACGAGTGTTTGGGTAAAAAAATGGCCATTTTTGAAGAAATCAGTTTTTCAAAATTACTGCCAAATCTTACAGACAATTTCGGCTTATTTATACTCAATCGATTCACCGTCTAATTGCGCATTTTATCAATACCTATTCGCTGGAGTTCGTTGCTTCAAGCGAGAGAACTCGCCGAAAAACCATTTTGACAAAATTGCTATTGTTTTGTTTTGAACATAGATTTCTCAAAACCTACCCAATAGATTCGCGTAATGTTTGACTAAATCAAAATTCGCCCTGTTGCGGAGTGACATTTTTCTTGGTTTGAGCTAAAACATCTCCATTTGTGAGAAAACTGAATAGAAAGTTGCGAAATTTCATGTCATCGCGCATTTGCCGGATTTTCTGGAGTACTGAGACTTGTTGAGCCAAATCCAAAAAAATGTCCCTCAGCCCACATGTCCCTCATATCATGGCACAAAAAGAACTTTTCGCCGATTTTTCAGTTTTGAGAAATCAATGTTAAAAATTTTTGGTCTATATTCAGTCTGTCAGGTGTCAGCATGTCGAAAATTTTTTGCTATTTTTTGGCAATTTTGCTAGTTTTGTAAGCTCATGTTAATGAACTGATATAAAGATGTATAAAGCTCTTTCCAACTCCCAAAATTGCGAAAGTCATAGCGTTTAGAAAAATCACCCCAAAAGCGCTACCCAAAAGGATACCTCCACCTTAAGGGGGCGCTTCCATTATCGGGATTATTGATGTAAAATTTGGACCGATTGCTCAATTTTAAAGAAATCCCAACTGAAGTTACTTTGGTTGGCGGGGCATGTTTTGACAAAATTTCAGTAAATGAGACCATCTGCTTGGCTAGCTACCATTATGGCTTAAAAAATCAAAATTTTATTAAAGCCCCAAACGATTAATTCGAATGCACTATGTGAAAGAGCATAAAAAGAGCTTTACAACAATGTGCATATCACTTCTGCACGTGGTTTCTATCAGAAGTTACAGGCGGTTGAATAATTGGCAAATTTACGTTGACCATTCTCATTTCGTTTAGCAAAGTAAAAACTAACAGTTTGAAAATGAATTCTAAAGGATATTTCATGATGCTTTTGTGTTGGATTTGTTTATTATTTTATAAAATGCACTATGCAACTTATCAAAATCATAATATATGTGCAAAAGAAAAGCAATTAGTGCGAAATTTTTCAATTTAACTTTCTCATAAATGCTTCGACCAAAGTTGCTCAAATTTTGCATGTACGTTTATTAAAGAGGTACGCAGGGGCACTTTTTTCATTTTTTGTTTAAACCTTAAATTCCGTGAGATATCGACTTCTAAAGTTTTTGAACATTTAAAATACTCAAAATTGCACAAATCAAAAAAATGAAAAAAGTGCCCCTGCATTAGGTCCGTTTATAGATTTGTTCAAAATTTGAGCTACTTTTATTTAGCCGTTAATGAGTGACACCATTTTGAAAATTTAAAATTATACCTCTTGTGTAAGTTGCAAGCCAAGCAATAAATTTTTCAAATTCAGCAAATAACTAAAGTCTGACCAAAAATTCTTGGAACCGAAATGTGAGCGGCTGTCCTGAGTTATCATTTGCAGGTAGCCGATACAATGTATATATTTTTCGAATCCTCAAGAACCCGACATTTCGAAAATTCGAAAAAATCCGAAATTCCGGAATTCATTCACGGAAAATTTAAAATTTTTGGTTTTTCGCCCAATTTTTATCGCAATCAAAATTTGGTTCTCACAGTCGATTAGAGACGGTCCTGCTACACAATTTTGCTCTTAGAAGCTTTTCACGAAAATACACCCAATTTCCGGAATTCCACGTTTTCTAAATTACCGGATTTTAAAAATTTCCTCCAATACCCACAAGATGGGTATCATTCGAAAGCTCTTATCGGGCTGAACAACTTTTGTAATAGAACGAACTCGTGAAAATGCACACAATTCCCGGAATTCGAGAAAACCGGATTTTCCGGATTTTAAAAATTTTCTCCAATACCCACAATATGGGTATCATTCGAAAGCTCTTGATGAGCTGAACAAATCTTGTAATAGAACCAACTTGCAGAAATGAGCCCAGTTCTCGGAATTCACAAAAAATTTCCAAGCTAGAGTGAAATCCGAATTTGTGAATTCCGGGATTTAGGTGCATTTTCAGACATTGGTTCTGTTACTAGATTTGTTCAGCTCATCAAGAGCTCTCGAATGATACCCATATTGTGGGTATTGGGGAAAATTTTTAAAATCCGGAAAATCCGGTTTTCGGAATTCCGGGAATTGAGTGCATTTTCACGAGTTCGTTCTATTACAAAAGTTGTTCAGCTCGATAAGAGCTTTCGAATGATACCCATCTTGAGGGTATTGGAGGAAATTTTTAAAATCTGGTAATTTAGAAAACCCGGCATTCCGGAAATTGGGTGCATTTTCGTGAAAAGCTTCTAAGAGCAAAAATGTGTAGCGGGACCAGCTCTATTCGACTGTGAGAACCAAATTTTGATTGCGATAAAAATTTGGCGAAAAACTAAAAATTTTAAATTTTCCGTGAATGAAATCCGGAATTTCGGAATTTTTCGGATTTTCGAAATCTCGGGTTCCTGAGGATTCGAAAAATATATACATTGTATAGGCTACCTTCAAATGATAACTCAGGACAGCCGCTCACATTTCGGTTCCAAGAATTTTTGGTCAGACTTTAGTACTTAAGGTGGTAGTACCACTACCGGGGTGGACTTTGAACAGATACTGTGAACTAAAAACTTAATCAATCGCTTTGAAATTTGGCATAATTGTTCTTTATTATGTTTTGCATCAGATGAGCTGATCTACGACGCTGCGGGGACTGGCTTGCTGTCTACACAAGGAAATGTATTGAAAGCTTTAAACTTAAATATCTCCTTCAATCCTTTATGAAATCATTTGAGATTTCCAGTATATGGTTAGTTTACATATACGCTCAGGCCGTTTTTTTAGTTTTTCGTAAAAGTGAGTTTTCCGTTTTTTAGCGTGTTTTGAAAATTTGTAAATTTTATATCTTGCTTAATATTGCGTTTTTCCCAAAACCAAGAAAACGGCCTGAGCGTATGCTGATGCAGAACATATTTGCAACAGTTGGTCCATTTTGACTGAAGGAGTGACGAGAAAATCAAAAACAAAAATTCTGTAATTTTTCATTGTTTGCTTTGGTTTTCGAAATTTCCAATGCTTTCAAGCAGCTACAAAGTGCTTTCTATTAAGGTGGTAGTACCACTACCGGGGTGGACTTTGAACAGATGCTGTGAACTAAATACTTAATGAATCGGCTTGAGATTTGGCAAATTTGTTCTTTATCATGTTTTGCATCAGATGAGCTGATCTACGACGCTGCGGGGACTGGCTTGCTGTCTACACAATAGGAAATGTATTAAAAGCTTTAAATTTAAATATCTCCTTCAATCCTTTATGAAATCATTTGAGATTGTCAGTATATGGTTAGTTCACATATACGCTCAGGCCGTTTTGTTAGTTTTTCGTAAAAGTGACTTTTCCGTTTTTTAGCGTGTTTTGAAAATTTGTAAATTTTATATCTTGCTTAATATTGCGTTTTTCCAAAAACCAAGAAAACGGCCTGAGCGTATGCTGATGCAAAACATTTTTGCAAAATTTGGTCCATTTTGACTGAAGGAGTGACGAGAAAATCAAAAACAAAAATTCTGTAATTTTTCATTGTTTGTTTTGGTTTTCGAAATTTCCAATGCTTTCAAGCAGCTGCAAAGTGCTTTCTATTAAATAATGCGCATAAATAACGCAAAAGGAACCGTTGAAAGCCAATATATTTAATTTTCGGATATACTGTTTTTACTTTACATTATGTGTGCAAACGGTCAACGTAATTTAGCTATATCAGCTATATATCAGCTATTCAGCTTCAACCGCTTGTAACTTTTGATAGAAACGACGTACCGAAGAGATATGCACATCATTTTAAAGCTCTTTTTGCGCTCTTTCACGTAGTTCTGTAAAATTTAGTGTACGAAACTTAAATAAAATTTTGACTATTTGCGCATGCGCAAAGCCACGATGGTAGCTAGCCATCTGACACCAAGATTTTGCGAAAAGATAGTTTGCCAATCAGTTTTGCTTTATCCAATGTTTTGTCAAAATAGCTTCATCCATGGAAAAATTACGTAGAAAATCCCGGTAGTGGTACTACCACCTTAAATAATGCACATAAATAACGCAAAAGGAACCGTTAAAACCCAATAGATTTAATTTTCGGATATACTGTTTTTACTTTACATTATGTGTGCAAACGGTCAACATAAATTAGCTATATCAGCTAGATGTCAGCTATTCAGCTTCAACCGCTTGTAACTTTTGATAGAAACCACGTACAGAAGAGATATGCACATCATTTTAAAGCTCTTTTTATGCTCTTTCACATGGCAGATTCAAATTTAGGATACAAGGCTTAAATAAAATTTCGATTATTTGCGCATGCGCTAAGCCATGATGGTAGCTAGCAAATTATGCACTCTCAGACACCAAAATTTTATGCAAAGATAGCCTGCCAACCAAACGTGTTTCACCACTAGTTTCGTCATGTGTGCTTTATTTATGCCATGATTAGGTCGAAAATCCCGCTAGTGGTACTACCACCTTAACACCAACTATCGTTGCTGAAAATTTGAAAGAGATTGGTTGAGAATTGAATGCAGGAGAGCCGGTCCCGGTAATGGAAGCGCCCCCTTAAGGTGGTGATTCCCTTTGGTTGGTCACATAAAGTTTGCACCATTATTACTCATTCATTACTTGGAGTTAAGAAGTAATTTTTATATCCAAATGCAGCTTGACATTTTCTCTTTTTAATGCATGCCACGAAACTAATGTTGCTTTTCTAAAATATTTTAAACACATTTTAGAAGAAGTATAATTTTCCAGAATTTTTGCAGACTAAAGTAAATTTTTTCGCGAGACATCGGTTATATCATTCGATACCTCCATCAAATAGCTGGAGACCAGTTTTTCTTTACTGTGAAATTGCTCTTCGTTATAGAGAAATAAGCTGAAATGCGAGCGTAACCTGTATTTTGCCTACTTTTTCCATATTTGTCAAGCGATTACTTCAGCGAGAAAGCAGCAATCGGGGCAACGAAAAAATCGTCCCTGGGTATACTTGTGCAGATCACATTTGTTCAGTAGCAGCCCTCCAGCTTGCATGGTGAATGCTCCACAATCTTTGGAAAAAATTGGTCGTGACTTTGCAAAAACTATATTTTTTATGATAGCAGCCCACAGGATAGCAGTTGGAAGACGATCATGCGTCGGATAATTTGTCCCTGTGAGACCTTCAGATCGACGCCCTTACTTTGACTTTACGGCTTGCATAGTTCAAGAAATGTTGGATCATTTGATTTCTGCAAATAGGACAAGTTTTCGACGCCAAAACAAGGAAATCGGCTATATCTCACGGTAGAAAAAGCTAGAAACTTACTTTAAAAAGCAAAACTGTGAAGCTTAATGAGATCTTTCGATTGAATATAGTCATAATTGTACAGCAGCTGCCAAACATTCAGAAATTGGAAAAAACCACTCTGCCCGAAAATCTCGAATCTTTGAATCGGGATTGCGCGGAGGATGTTAGAAATGCCTGAGGCCTCTCCGTGGGGGTGAGGGTTGTCTTGTCTCACAGGGGATAAACTGTAGCCAGGGCCGGGGGCCCCCAAAAATTTCTGGGGGGGGGGGGGGGGGGGGGGGGTTTGAAAAAATGGCTGGGGGGGGTTGGCCCCCCAACCCCCCCCCCCCACCAATTACACCTATGCCCTCCCCCCAGCACTTTTTAGGGCCAAAAGGTTAGCTAAATTTTGCCAAAAAATGGTCATTTTTTGAAACTTTTCTCAATTTTTGGCTTAAAATCGCTTTAAAACCGTGTAAAAACGCCTAAAATGATAAAAACAAGCCTTGTTTTGACGAAAAAGGCGTTAAAATACAGAAAATTTTGCATTTTTAGGCTATTTCTTGGATTTCCTGAGGTCCGAATTTTGGGGGGGTTCGGGGGGGGGGTGCTCACTCCCCATCACGTTTTGGCGGTCGACCACCAAATTTCCGGAGCTTGCCCCCCCCCCAACCAAAATTACCGGTGAAACTATGCCCCCCCCCCCCCAAACCCCCCACCCCCAATTACACCTATGGGGGCAGGGCAAAGTCGGTCAATAAATTTGAGGGGATACCCTCCCCTCCCTACTTTTTCAAACCCACCCACCCCCAATTTTTTCGCCAGCCACACCTATGGGCGGGGGCATAGGTGTAACGGGGATTTGGGTTGGGGGGGCCCCCTCTCCCCAAAATTTGGGGGCGGGCCCCCTTTTTAGACCTCCCCCAAACCCCCCCAAGACCCCCCCAAACCCCCCCAAAAATTTTTTCCTATTTTTATGCCAAAAATCGCATTTTCAGCCATTGCTAATGCGAAAAAACATCCAACCACTGGGTTTACTTTAGGCGAAAAAAAGTGGGGGGGGGGGGGGGGGGGAGTGGGGGAAGTCCCCCCCACTAGTGGGGGGGGGAGGTCGAAAAGTGGGGGGGGGGGGGAATACAATGGGCTAAAAATGCTAAAAATACCGTATAAAAAGCCTGTTTTCTACATATGCTGCTATAACTAAGCTTAAAAGTGCTCAAAAATTGAGTTTTAGCACCAAAAAAGACGATTTTTGACCAAAAATTTCCGGCGAAGCCGGAAAAATTTTGAAAATTTTGACCAAAAATCCTAAAAATTTGACATTTTCTGGGCACCCTATAGTGAGTGGGGGGGGAAGCCCAAAAAAGTGGGGGGGGAGGTGCTCGAGTGGGGGGGGGAACCCAAAGAGGGGGGCGGCCCCCCCCCCGCGCCCCCCCCCCAGTAAAATAAACCCAGAACCATTAACTAATTTTAACATTAGACAGGGGTTTTAAACTCGAAAACTTGGTTGTCAACATGTTTCTAACTACAAAATAAGGTCAATATTGAGTCAGAAAGTCCATAAAACTGTTGAAAACGTGTATTTCACGCACTAATGAACACTTTAAGCCAAAAATTTGAACATTTTTGAAAAATTTTGCAAAATTTATATACCCTAAAAATACCCGATTTTTAGCCAATTTTTCGCGCCGTCGGCGCGACTACCCCCCCCCCCCCCGAGGGGGGGGGGGGGGGGGGGGCCCCCCAAATAAGTTTGGGGGGGGGTTTGGAAATATGGCTGGGGGGGGTTACCCCCCCCCAAACCTCCCCCCAATTACACCTCTGGGCGGGGGCCCCCAAAAATTTTGGGGGGGTTACCCATAGTTTCCTTTGGGGGGGTATCCCCCCAAAATTTTTGACCAAATTTAACCCCCCCCCAGATTTTTTGACTTACCCTCCCCCAAGTTTTGGCTACCCCCCTCCGAACCCTCCCCCAACAATTTTTGGACCCAAAAAGTTAGCTAAATTTGGTCGAAAAATGGTCATTTTTTGAAAAATTTTTCTAAAATTTTGACCTAAAACCGTTTTAAAACCGGTGCAAAAACGCTTAAACGTTAAGAACAAGCCTTATTTTGATGAAAAAAGGGCTAAATTACAGAAAATTTTGCATTTTTAGGCCATTTTTTCTGAGGTCCGAATTCTGGGGGGGGGTTGGGGGGCACCCCCAATCACATTTCGGAGGTCGGCCAAGATTTACCCCCCCCCCCCCCCGACCCAAAGTTCCAGGGAAACTATAGGGTTACCCCCCCCCCATAGTTTCACCAGGGGGGCACACGAAGCCCATTTCCAGAAAACAATTGGAAAAAAGTTTCTAATTTTTTCTATAACTTTTCTGATTGTTTATCAAAATTGTTTCTAATAGTTTTCTATATTTTTCTAATTGTTTTCTTGTGGTTTTCTAATTAATTTCTGTTAATTTTTTCTAACCATGCACCACTTTCTAATTGTTTTCTGAATTATTTCCAATTGATTACATAATATTTTCTTATTTCTTTCGAATTAATTTCCTAATAAAAGTTAACATTTTCTTATTGTTTTCTAAATAATATCCATTGTTTTCAAAAATGTTTCTAATGATTTCAGATTGTTTTCAGAAACGCCTCCTCCGTAGCTTGCAATTTTTTCTAATTGCTGTCCAGATTATTTCTAATGTAGTTTCGGCGATATCTCACTGCTGCTTATCACCACTAATAATTTATGGTTTGGGATTTGGTCAAAGAAAATCTAATTTGGGAGAGGAGGTACGTATATAAAACATTTCTCTTTAAAAATTTTAAGACAAAATGCTATTTTAATTAACTGCACAAAACCTAAAAATAGTGATTGCTCTTCATTTTAAGCAAGATGTTAAAGAAAATTTGCAAGATTTTTTAGTGAAACGTGGGTTTCTTAGGGTGGGTCTGGCAAACTGGGCTTATTAGGCATTTTTTCTTGCCCCCCCCCAAAAAAGTCCGAGGGGCAAGGAAATTTTGGGGGGGCGAAAATTTTTCTAAAAATATGCTAAAAATAGCGCTATTTTTCTGGCATGTACTGTAAAAGTTGATTTTCATTGTAAAAATAACCAGATTTAGTGTTAAAAAGGAAAAATCAATAAAAATCTCCGGCGAAGCCGGAAAATTTTTGAAAATTTGGCCTTCTGAGCGATTTTTTCAGGGCAAAATTTGGTACCAAAAGGGGCACCCACATTTTTGGGGCGGCGCGATTTTTTTGGGGGGGGGACGATTTTTGGGGGGGGGGGGACGGCAGGGTTGGGCGAGACCGAGACCAGGGTACCGAGACCGAGACTGGCCAAGTCCCGGCTTTTGGGCGAGACCGAGACCGACACTAGCAATTTTAAGCTTAAACTTAGTTTCTACCAGTTTTTGAGGCATATGTCACGGACTAAGAGCTAGCGCAGACAGGGCACTAGTCTGTCCGGACAATGCACTAGCTATGTCATTGTCCCGACTATGAGCTAGCCACAGCAGGATATCTTACTACACGAAATTTCATATGATAGTTACGCCTGTATGCAAAGGCTACGAATTATATATAGCGCGGCGGGAAAAGAAAACCCACTCTGAAATGCGGGAAAAGAAAACCCATCGGCAGTGTGAGACAGCCATATGAGCTAGATCAGATTTTGATAGCCTATCTTAAAGAGCGTCCAAAACTACCCCAGGGGGTGTATTATAGTAGTCTCCGGTGCTTCTCAGCAAATTTTGTGGGACTTTTAAACTTTTGAAATTTTTGGTCCCAACATAGGGGTCAGACAGGGTCAACTTTGGTGTGCCACCCTGAACTACTGGAAAGACCTAGGGCAAAACGGATTATAGTTATACAGAGGATATGTCTTAAACTTCACGACTGTATATGCTGTTTGGTTCTAGTGCCTGTAATGCGACCTGGGGGGTACCTTCATTCGGCGGGAAAAGAAAACCCATATGCGGGAAAGAAAACCCAATTTTTAAAATAGAACATTTTTCAAACCGTTAGCAGCAAAGGTAAAATTAACACTTAAATTAGTTTAATAGAGCCTCTAGATTAAATTGGTATAGGCCTTACCTGGCATCATTCCGTTATGTGTATCCCAGATGATCGAAATCTGGCATGGTGCCATTTAAAGCCAAATTTGCAAATTTTACCAAATTTTGCTTATTTTTTTACGTTAAAGCGGTCTAGTTTGGCTCAAAATACAATAAACGCTTGTTTTCTATACGATAGAATGTTCAAACTGCAGAAAATAAGCAAATCTAAAAATTTTCCAAAATTTGCCTATCTTTACGTGTTAAACATACAAAATTTTGAAATATTAATTTGGCTTACATTTTCGCACAAATTTTGATATTTTTCGATGCAGACGTACTAAGAACAACCCCCTCTTTCGAATGGTGCAGACAAAATAGTTCTGGCACCCTTCTAGCAAAAAATTCAGAATGGGTTTTCTTTTCCCGCATTGGGTTTTCTTTTCCCATCTGTTTCGTCGAAAATTTCCCACTAACGGTAAGTGCTAGAGAGATGTTTTATGGCTCATTTTGAAGCTCTTCGCAAGGCCTCATGGTAGTTATCGTTAGATTTTTGGTTTGTAGCTTAATGAAAAAGTTACAGCGAAAAATTAAAAAATTGGGTTTTTATTTCCCGCCGCGCTATACTAGTGTTGACCATAACAGATGGACAAGGTCAAAAGTTAGTCACTGAAAAAATGTTACATTAATTGCACTTCACAGATTATTTATAACAATTCTATTTCACAACAGCGGTCTTCTATTTCTATTCGTTTATATTTCTATTCTATTTCTAGAACACGCTGAACTTTTTTATCATTGCACCAAATTTTTAAGATTTTTGTAGTCGTGAAGCATCCAGCACTCTACCCTTCATACAAATTTCAACAAAATCGGTTGAGCTGTTAACTATTTGTGTGATGGGAGTTATTGCAGAAAAGATCCATAACAAATTCATGTCTTTAATAAATTATTGTAAACAAAAACATCTTACTTATTCAAGCAGGTATTAGAACCACTTAGTTCCACATTTCACAAATAAAATTTAAATTGCTACAAATGACGTTTCTGCATTGAAGTGTAATAGTCTGTTAAATTCATTTCATGTAACCTTTTTCCAGTGTCTGACCTTTTGAACTTGTCCAACACTAGTATATAATTCGTAGCCTTTGCACACAGGAATAATTATCATATGAAATATCGTGTAGTAAAATATCCTGCTGTGGCTAGCTCATAGTCGGGACAATGACATAGCTAGTGCATTGTCCGGACAGACTAGTGCCCTGTCTGCGCTAGCTCTTAGTCCGTGACATATATAGCACTGGCAGATCCAGGATTTCGTGACGGGGGGCGGTAAAATTTTTCCAGCTGGGGTCTGGGGGGGCGGAGCCCCCCAGTAGTTGAAGAAATTTTTTGTTTTTGCAATAAAATCGGTCTTCGGATCTTTAATTCTTTTTATACTGAAGAACTGAACAAATTTTTTAAAGTTCTCGACATTTTTAGGCAAAAATGGTAATTTTCTCCGAAAAATCAAATGCATTTCAAGCTTTTTCTTCACAAATGCAATAAATATGCGGTTAAAAATGAGAAAATTCGCGCCGAAGGCCCGAAATGTTTTGGTTTTTTGTCCTTTTTCCTCTTTCTCTCCTTAATTTTTCCTACCTTCTTCGAATCGCGACGGGGGAGGGCCCCCCCGCCCATGGTACATAGCCCAAAACGGATTACAGTTTCACAGAGGATTAGATATACGCATGTTTTCTTTCACGATGGTGTATGCAATTTTTAACTAAAATAGGTATAGTTTGGCTTTAATGTGATAGGACGCTTAAACTGCTGAAATTACGCAAATTTCAAAAATTTCCAACATTTTCCTATGTTTAAGTGTTATATAAACATACAAAATTTTGAAAAGTCAATTTGACAGGAATTTTTGCAAAAATATTGATATAGTATAGTCAAAACTGTTCTGGCATGCTTCCAGCAAAAATTTCGGATGGGTTTTTCCCATCGGTTTTGTTGAAAATTTCTCACCAACCGTAACTGTTAGAGAGATGTTTTATGGCTCATTTTGAAACTCTTCGTAAGGACTCATACGCATGAGCGTATCCATGGGAGGGGTTTTGGGGGTTGAAATCCCTCCTTTTGGGTTAAATTTTATCAACATTCCATTACAAAACGTGCAAATTTTTGTCAAAACCCCTCCTTTTCAATAAATTTTAGTCAAAACCCCCACCTTTTCCAAATCCTGGATACGCCCCTGCTCATACGTATATATATATTTATCGTTAGATTTTCGAATTGCCGCTTAATAAAAAGGTAGATATAGCCAAAATTCGAAATTTTTGGCTGATATCTCCCGCCGCGCTATATACGCATATTGCAACTCTATTTTTAAAAAATATTTACATGACTTTATATGTTTGCTTAATAAAACCTGAGAAACGGAATCAATAAACGTCGGGCAAAGGTTACGACCCCCCTCTAAACTTTGGAAGGAGCCCCTTCCCGCAGACTGATAATTTTGAATAATTACCCGTATAATCTTGTTAAACACCATGCTAAAATTACAAAACTACAAACATTTACCCAGTAAAAACCAATTTTCGCAACATTGCAAACGACTAAATATATTATATATATATATATATATATATATATATATATATATAAGAGCAGTATACATAGCGTATTT